>NJRL01000375.1:193699-214242 GCA_003063815.1 Aphaenogaster rudis
TTTTTTTTATTCGATTATCTTTTTATTTGGAAATGAGACGCAAGAATCTTCAGCGTGTCTTTTCTCGCCTCTGACGTCACAGTTTCAACATGGCCGCGGTGACTACTCAGGAGCCTTAACATGTTGGTTGTAATGCAAATGCGTATCAGAAATTAGATAATTCTACTTAACCACGAAATATATGGCGAAAATATGAATCTTAGTATTCATGAAGGACTGTTTTGCATCTATTACATTCCTTAGTCGTAATTTTTTATGATTATGCTACCTTCTAATGGGCGGAATTGTTAATTTGTAATATTATTTAAACGAAACTGCATGCTGCGATACAGTGCTGGGTAACAACATATTCAAATTAAACTCGGGTATGTTTGCACGCGTGTATCTCGCGTGGCCAGACAGTTACGCGAAACACAATTCCTTGCACCATATAAATAGGATATATAGGCCGAGTAATCTAATTAATTAGATGCGCGATATGTGTGTATGTGTGTAACAGTATCACGTTTCGTACAAATGTTCTCCCGGTTTCAGTTATGTACGTTGCGTAACGCATGCACTGCCGAAATGTCTACTACATTTCGCACCATATATTCTTGAATCCACCAGAAGATTGAAGTTACTTTTTATACCAGTGCAAAATCCTCTTTATGACGGCAATGTGGCATGTCATCACCAGAGAGAGAACGCGATGCAGCAATAAGAACCATTTACGCGTTACAAGAACACAATTGTAACTGTATGCTTGCGCTGCGTTGAAGTGAACTTCGCGAGATACAGTATTATATTCTTAGCACAATGTATAAAGATTCTTATCGATTGTTGATTATGAAGGCAAAAAAAACGCGTGTTTCTGTACAATAAATTTATTATAAACAGAATGGTGCACAGAAAGAATGGTTTTGCTGAAATATTTAAAAATTTGGCCAGATACAGATCTGAAAATAATTTTGTTAGACCATCAAAAGTAACTATGTAGGACGCCCAAAATAGTGCTACAATATCAAAACTTTTTGCAGCATTATCGTCATGTTTGAGTGCCCTACATAGTTACTTTTAATGGTCTAACAAAATTATTTTCAGATCTGCATCTGACCAAATTTTTAGATATTTCAGCAAAATTGTTCTTTGCGTGTGAGGTAACTCGGAAAAATCTAAGATTATCATGTAATATGTATGTTAATATCAGGGTTAGTAAAAATCGTGCTTCTTTTATACAACAAAACACCATGCTTTCTTGATCAAAACATGTTTTTAATAAGAATATTTTTAAGAATGTAAATTGTAGAAATATGATTTCTAGAAATCATTTTAATAATAAAACAGATTAATGCACATAGAAAAAATAAATATTTACATTATAATGTAAAAATAAAATGTGTACGTATTTTATAAAAAAAAAAATAATATTGATATAAAATATATATTACAGAAAATATGCATATATTTACTCTGCCAACGTCTAATATCTTTCAAGCTTTTCCTCTCAGGTTCCATCATTGCACCCTCACAACACTCACTCGCGAAAATGCGGTTAATTACGATCGCGCGCGCACTAATTACCAGAATACGATGATGGCGTAACGCTTTAAACGGCACTCCCAACGTCAATTGCACGCAACGCGCATTTTTTTGCTACATCATGGCAGAAAAATAACAAGGAAAAAGTACGATTGCACAAAGCTGCGATACACTTCATTGCTGACTTTCTGAGACTAACTATCCTCAGCTAGTCAGATATTTCGCGGTTGCGTCAATCTCGTATTGATATTGTGCGATACAATTAATAAAGTCGGTTTAACGACTAATTAAAACGCGATAAACCGCCCGAAATATATAACCAAAAATCACTGTTGCGTATTCAATGCACTTCGAACGCATGAATCCCGTGAAATACGCGAAATATTATTATCGAAAAATATATCACGGGTTTCTATTACTTGACTCATTCGATTCAATAATTAGTCCATTATGTATGAGAAAATTAAACTCAAATGGAAAATTCAAAGCACGATGCAAGATATAGAAGATTTCAGAATCCAAAAACGTAATTATCACTAAAATAAATATTATCACGAAACGATAATTTATAATTTCCATCCCCTACGACTATAATTCCTTCAGAGAAATCGAGCGAAATAATGCTTCGATAAATAACCGCCGAACTTCAATACGGAGTTTACATGACGTTAATTGCTGAAGTTAATCAATCCGCAGATTGATAATCGCTAATTGTTCGTAGGGAACATTTCGCGTTTCGAACACAACGACACGACGCGTGGCGCGATTCTACCTGCCCGCTCTCACTGTACGAATGGTAGCGCAGCGACCTTGTGTAAACATCGCGCACTGTATGCCGCAATAACAAACACCAAGGCTGAGCGCCAACGGAATTACACACATTCGTCTCGAAATATTCAACGCTTTATAAAATAAAATAACACCGATATATGTATATTCTATTCATTCAACTGAATATCGCATTAATATTTTAAAATTATCATCCAGTATTATCTTTCAGAATACAATAATGTCGTAATAAAGAATAGTATTTTATAATTCTTAATTTCAACGCTTTAAAAATCCATTCTTGGACTTCAAATCACGTTTCTCATAAAATAATTCTTTTTTTCTTAGGCTCTCTTTGGAAGAATGTTACAAGATCCAAAAACTATTAACATATATGCACGTATAATCTTTTCTCAAGAATCGATTATTGAATCATGAGAAATTAAACTTAGGTTGTATCATAAGATAAATTTCATCTAAATTTCTTAATTGAATCGCGGTTACAAATATGACGTAACGAATATCAAATTGATCTGTACGGTTTATTTATTAAACCATATCGTGCCACAAGATTAATTTCAGCTGCATTTTTCAATAAAAACATAACTGTGAATACGGGCCTAAAATAATAAAAATATTAGTTAAAAAATTTAATTTTTAAACATCATTTTAAATATAATTTTTCTTTGTTTTATTTGTGTGTGTAATCTATTTATTACATTATACATTTTATCTGTTTTTATTTTTCGTGCTTTACGCTTTTAATTTTTAATACTTAACGATTACTCTATTACGCTTATTTATTGAAAAATAAATTTTACCAATATACACGATTCAAAGTGATATTTTAATATTTTAACTCGAAAAATCTAAATTTAAATTTTTTCCAAAGCATTTTTTATACATTCGTTCACGTTTAAAACAGATACCTACATGTTTAAAATAGTGTAATACTAAAAACATGTTTTAAATATAAATGTTTAAATCATAATAACCTCGGTTAATATTGCATAGCACAGGAATATAATATCATCGTTTTATTGGAAATTCATGTATCTAAGAGCATCTGCAACGATTTTCTAAAGTCACCAAGTTATATGAAACGTTGACGCATATATTCCTCTCGTCGATGAGCAAACATATTGATCGTATATAAATCACGAAAGTTTCGGAATTATAATTTAATGCTCTCGCGAGTCAGACAAAGACAATGGGAAGAATCTCGCGGAGTTATCGCTCTCGCGCGCGTAGTCTCTAGCTAAATTTTCAATGAGCTCGCGAAAGACGTCGTCGCGCTCGCAAAGGGTATTAAAACGAAATCTATTTTCGCGCCGTTATTTGGCGAAGCGATATAAAAAATATACAGGAAGCGTCGCGATAGGGTGAGATGCTTCTAAAAGGGGAGGAAAAGCTAAAAGTTTCAGAGGCCCCGTACTGACGCCATCGGTCTGCGGGGATGATAGTAAAAGAAGCGTGGGACGCGAACGAGAGTGGGAAAAGAACTCAACCGGATGGAGAAGAGGGACCACAAGGACGAGGGAGAAAGAGGGTGAGCTAGAGCAGAATGGAGAGACCTAACCCATATCGGAGCAGTGATGGTAGTAGTACTCGTCCTGGTTGTCGCCGGTCGTCGTCGAAGCGAAAGCGTCCGATGAAAAAGTCGTTCGTCGGCGCCCGCCAGTCTGGCCAATATTTTACTATCCAACAGCATCGTCCTGGTTCCGCCCGCTTCCAGTCAGTCTCGTTGCATCTCCTTCCCCCTCGCGCCAGCATTATCCGCAGCTTCCTCTTCGCTGGGTAAAAGAGACGACGGAGGAGATGGAGAAAGCGCGAGGGTGGAAGGGATCGAGGGGAGGAAGGGTGAAAGGGACAGGACGAAAGAATGGTGACGAAACGGTTCACAGCCGACGAATATGTTCCATCATCTGGATCGTGCACAAATAACCAGGGGAAACCGAATGATCTGCGCAACGTCGCGATAAAAGAGGGAAACTTTTGCAGTTGTCGCCGCCTTAATCTCAACACGGAGACGAAAGATAAGGCTCGAGTCGTCGAGAATCGTCGAGAAACGGAAACGTCGTGACGTTTTACGCTCGAGGTTCTCACGCGGAAATACGAAGAAATATTGATTTCTGTCGCGGGATCCCGAAGTTTCCTGGTTGCCGTGACTCGGCGTTAAGTCTCGGTAGATAAGAGATCGTCCACATGTCTGGTATATGTTACTGCGTTTATCGCCATTACACATGCGGTCGTCCCTTGCGTGGAGAATTTACTTGAGCTTTACGATAAGATACGTACTGCTTTCTCATGGTGCAGCAGGTTTTATCGATGTCAATATTATATCGGAATGGATCTTGATTTACGTAACAAACTCTTCGAGTTTCTGAACTGAACTGGAGTATCGAGGTATCAATAGTTTCCGAGTTATGAGCGATTGAAACTGAAAAACTTGGCGAACCGAGTTAACTGAACTGAAATGCAATAAGACAGAGGAGAGATCTTATTGTCTGCTTAACTTGAAACAAATTTTACTTTTCCAGAATCGTTATAAATAGACTGCCAAAATGTGTATTTAATGTGAGCAATTCATAATTTGCAACAAACAAATAGGAATCTTCCCTCAAGACAAATCGATGAATACGTATACGATAAATACGTCAAATGATCTTTTATTAAAATTAAGGTCGGGGTTTCAAAGAAAGCATTCGTCGACACAGATACATATATATATATACATACAGTAAGTTAAAATAGCCAGAATAGAGGTAGAACGTAATTCAGGATAACAAGATTTACGGCACACAACGCTGCATTATTCGAATTTATACGTCAGTCATTGTTAATTAAGAGTCGTTAATTAAGAGCGCGGATAATGTCACGGTGCGGTAACCAGAAATTCCGTGGCGCTTTTCAACTTTGCGGCGGGTAGAAGCAAGATAAGATTTTCGCGCTCGGCGGGAAGCCTTGCGAATAGGTATAGGAAATTTATTCGCGCGTAACTCGAAACTTTGTTTCTAAAATCAATTATATGACGGAGAACAGCTTAAACGACGAGGGTCGATCGAGTCCCGGCTTCAAGATCCTCCCTCACTTTGAACGATCCGATTGTGGCACACGCTCCCGGAATTCCGGAAAAGTCATCTTTGCCTCCCGAAAGAGCGTTCTCTCCGCAAGAGGGAAAGTTTCGGGGGAACTGCGTCGATTCCGCGGCATACGAGATTACAACGGCGGGACAAAACTTGCCCGCAGTTTCTCGATCGTTCGGCGGGATCAAACCTGCAAGGTAGATCCCAAGGGATGATAACGGTTACCACATAGCGATAGCCCTTGGGATTAATTTTACAATCGGTCACGCGGTTATTCTACTACGCCGTGGGTCTCGCACGAATTATTCCGATCGTATATCTCAAAAGTTATAAGGCACAGCGGAGGAATGGAAATCATAAAATTATTCTTTCTCGCTGGAAAAGCAGCCAAAGATACATTGTGATTAGAATCCTTTTAACGAATTTTGGAAATATCCTTACAAGCCTATATTTTACAGTTAATAATAATATATAATTACATATTTCCGTCATATTCTGTTATATATTTTCATCTCATATATTGTTACATACCTTCGTCATATATCGTTACATATTTTCATCATACATTTTACGAAAAGTCAAAATTACGTTACTGATATGTTCACCGAATATTATATGCGTGTTAGTAAATAATTGCGACCCCTGTAAAATACCCGAAAAACATTTTGTAATAAAAGAGCGATAAATTATTAATATGAGTCGCTCAGTCGTGCATAAATCTTTTAAAACATTATAAATTTTAACGAGATGCGAATGTAAGCTGATGCATTACGATCGATCAAGCAAAATTTGATGAAAAATTTGACGTGTACGAAACACTGGAACAAACGGCTCGATTTACGCGACACAGATCATCTGGGTCGAACTCGTGAAAAGTAGGATATAACTCCAAGAAACGCGAAATAGATGCGCAAACAGCCAATACGGTTAACCTCTTAAGCCAGTAATCGATATTCTCGGCGATCGATGTCGCTCTCATACTCGACCGTGAGTCGTCCGCGGCGGTAGGAGCCGCGTTTGGAAAATTGGAAAACTATCGGTTGCCTGACGGGGCGAATCACTACGAAGACAAAGGGCCGACGAAACTTGGGCTACGGAAAATGCCTTTGCCAATTTAGGGGTTGTCAGCCCGCTGAAGGACGGCGGCAAATAAAGCCGGATATGCGCCTGACACTTGGAAATTTCGAGTGCCGCGAGCGCGAGACGAGAGGTAGAATCCCTTTATGAACTTTCTAACGTGCTTCGACGCATACTTTTATGAAATGCGGCAGGAGGATGTTGTGCGGCGGTGCGAGCTTTCAAAAATAGTCTGGCTATGGAAGAAAGCTTTTTGCGGTGCCTTCGATGGATTTATCTAGTTCGGAGTCATCGATCGTGAATGATTATATGGAAAATCGTGACTTGAAAAATGTAGCAGCAGTAACAGAAAGTTCTTTTAGAATCCCACGAGGTTTCTAAACGGTAATAACAGGATTATAATTGTCAGCTATCTTAAATGTTCAAAACAATCACGGTTGCGAATATCCAGATAAAAGAAATAAAATGTAATATAAAATAAGAAAGAAACATAGTTCGAGAGCATGCCGATGAAATTAATAATAACGTAATCCTATAGGAATTATTAGACGGAAAACAATTATCAACGAATAACAAGCTTCTGACTCATCGAATTCCAATATAGAAAATTGCAATAAGATACGTGAGAACATTTCGTAAGCGCGATGAGTATAGCTTTATTATAGATTTTCTATAATAAAGGATTCTAACGTGATTGGAAAACTGGAAAACTAAACGAGATGCAAATCTATCTCATTTTTTAAAAATGAATGATATTTAAAACTCGAAAAATTGCAAACTATTCTCCTTTATCCATATGACCATAACGCCGTTCCAGAAAAATATTTTCAAAAAAAGATGTCCCAAAAAGTATTTAAAGTAAAACAGTAGCCACAAAATTTTAAAAAGAATAGAATTTAGGAAATTATTATTATTATTATTGATTTAAATATAAACGGCTTGCACAGACTCGTTGACTCAAGTATCATATGTTAAGCAACATTGCTGTAATATTTAAACAGTGCTTAAAAGCAATTAAAACTCACCCTTCAAGAAAATTATCGTAATTGCAAGTTATCGTTAATTCCATTTTATTATAAGTGTACAATTTTATCATGATTCACGATTAAAGCATCGCTGTTATATCCCGGCAAAAGCACACTTTTGCCATAATATCGTACCTAAGTGCAAAAATGAAGGTATATACCGCGCCTGGTGTACTCTCTTGCCTACAAGCCATAAACAATAAACTCGCCGAGCGAAGGTATCGCCGAGTGTAGGATCGTAAGGCGAATGGATGTGACACGGCGAGAGTTGGCAAATGTTGCCTAGAGGTGTCAGTCGACATTCCCGACATTCCTACCACCTGCCGTGTTCGAGGCGATTTGCTTCACCTGTCTCTGCTGCAGTGCACCGGTATGCAAACGGCGGTATTCCATAATCCGCGATTCCGCGACGTCGACCGACGAGATGCCGACAATTCGACATTCGCAAAAACGTAACAAAGGCGAGGGATGGGCATTGATAAATAAAGACCCTTGCAAGTCCGTTTGTTAATTTGTAAAATGTCAAAATCAGTATTACATGACGTTTCCTTTGGCAGAAAAGATGAAAATCGATATAAAAGCGGAATGAGAATCAAATTATTATGTTTGTATTGAATGAATAATATAAAAATACAGCGCAAGGTCTTTTAATTAAATAATAATAAGATTAGGACCGACGAAATTGTCAAATATAAATGTGAATAAGTCGGTCACCGCGGATCTTGGTGCGTAATAATAATTTTTGTGAATTCCCTGTTCATTTCCTGTAAGGATTGTGTTTCAAGACCGACGAATATGCGGCGCGCAGTTCGCATGAACAGGGAATTCACAAAAATTATTATTACGCACCAAGATCCGCAGTGACCGACATTTGGCCTATTCACATTTATCTTTTAATTAAGCTTGCTCTCTATTATAAAATTATGACACTGTCAAATATTAAATGAATAAAAGTATTATATATATTTTGACGATGGAATTTCTTCTCAGTTTTTAGACTGCGTTGCCATTACTAAGATTACATCGCATATTTCAGCCACTACATTAACGTCGAAAATATTCTATCGCCTGAACTTGTGCTTCAGTAAATATCGATAGAAAAACAACGAAGACGGGGAAACTCGCAAAGTAGTAGTTTCTACATCACGGTAACTGCCGTTCGACAGAAACTCGAGCGAATTTCGGTCGAAACGCGGTAAACTTGACTTCAAACCGGTCTAACCAAATTTTGAGTTAGGATTAACCCGATGCATTCGATTGGAAAATTATAGATACCACACGCGCGCTTCAAGAACGAGCATCACGTACGGAAGCGATCGGCCAACTTCGAACATCGATGTTACTGCGCGATTAGGGATATGGACAGACGATCGGAAAACCGCCCAAAATTGTCGCGGTCATCGCGAAGTTTCGCAATTACGGAAATGAACGAGACGACTCTACGAAATATTCCGCGATGCGGAAACAAATTTAGTTGCAGCGATCTTAACTACGTGGCGTTAACCGCAAGCAGGCGTTAACCGCTCTGCGAAACGAGAGAAAAACGAATGCAAATTTATACGCGCGTGCGTTTGTCTCGCGTTACGCGATATCCGTCGAAGGGAAAATGGGAATTCCACGAGAACCCGATCGAAAATCACAACTTTACGTCGAAAACATTGCCTCGCGCTACGTTTCATCGCGGAGAACTGTCAACGCACTGTGAAAAGTGCAAGCTACAAACAACTGCGTTGTACTATCGACACCGTGGTAGTATAAAAAACATTTAAATCTCCCTCCCTCTCTCTCTCTCTCGATAAAATAAATTCTTTTGTCTCGCCATCGCGGCCTGTCGCCCGACCGAGTCCTCGGATGCAGTCATATCGATACGTGGAGCATCGATCGTGTTCGGGGAAAGCTATATGCAACGACGTGATTTATGCGACCGTACGATTTATGCTATGTACATTCCGTATTCTAAAATATAATTCTCTGCACAAACAGTTCGTGCACGGTATGAAAGATTACGATGTATTTCTATGTAAATTTAATTTAATCCGACATTTCCGCAGGAGCGCTATCAACCCGATGCGCGAGCGCATGCATGTCGGATTATATGTATTATAAGCATGTAATGATATCTTAGTTAATACTTAATATTCCAAATTAATTTGTTCATGTGAACGGAAGGTATATATAAATTATAAATATAAAGATATAAAGAGAGATATACAAAAGCGGGTAAACATAAAACATACAAATTATTCTTTTATATTACCTCGTTTAGTTTCAGTACGTAATAACAATGACAAAAGCTAGTAATGCTCTGAAATGATATATTTAACACGTTAAACTCTACTTGAATTTGACTACCATTCTTTATAATAAATATATTAAATTCAAAATATATTAAAAGAGAATGAATCATCTTAATATTTTTTCAAGATTTCAGCTTGTCATTTTATTTCATATTGCAAAGCAAATTATATAAATCAAGATCGATGTAATAATGTAGTCTATTAAAAACACAATTCACGAATTTGTTGGAACTCGCTAAGACACAAATTTTTAAGTTGCATATCGCGCATTACTCGCGAATTATCACGTCGATGAAAAGGGAGAAACTGACAATCGCGTAAGGTGAAACGTATGGCTTCAAATATAAATTCTATTAAAGGAGACGCGTCGCATCGAGAGCGGTCGTATTTTCGCCACGCATTCAGCGTTAAATACGGCTGCGTGGCTCCCGCACGTCATGTTGACGTTGAATGGGATTCTCACGCTGTACGAGTGAATCAACAAGCTTTTCGGGATCGGACGAGCGTGCGGCGTTTAACGTTAAACGATCGTACGGCCGAGGTAATGCACGGATCGCGGGAGGAGGACATACACGAGAAAGTAAGAGAATACAACACGCGACAACTGTACTTAACTGCACTTAACTATACACACACCCGTTTGCCTTCGAGGCACTGGGTCGCACACAACGTTTGTCGAGGATCGATAGACGGAGGATTCTTTCGCGTTTACGTGCGGGTAATCGATTCGCCGGTATACGTATACGGGCGAAAGACGGCGTAGACACGTAGGTACCCATAAAGATCGTCCGCCGGGCGGCATACGATAAGGGACCACCGAGGTCGATTATTGGAACTACAAATCGCGGGGACGCATAACGATGCTCCGCAATAACTCCGGGAGGACAGGCGGTCCCATTATTCGCGCTCGGAAGCTCCGCGAGGCCGACAATTCTTATCGTTTCCTCGCCCGAGCGGTTACTACGTCTCTTCCGTTTTGCCCCCGCCCATCCACGTGCACGCACACAAAAGCGAGAAGAACTCCGGAGTTTTACGCGGTGTCTCCTCTCAGCGATGGCGCATTCAGACGCGCCGGTAAACGCCGACAAGTCGCTAAGAGACTCGGGATATTTATGCGAAATGTCTCGCGTAAATACCGCGGCGGCCGTGGAACGAACGGCTCTTGTGCGAGTTTGCAATTGCAATGCGGATTGCTATATAATACATGCTATATAATACAAGAAACTCCTAATTATTTCCGAATTATGCCAGATTAACCTAACAAAATGAAAAGAATAAACTTATGGTTTCGTGGGGAATGCAACTAAAACATGCTAGAGAGAATTTATCGACAAGTAAAAAATCCCCCAAATTTAAAAAATTTTTCTTTTAATATAATACAATCCTATAGAATATATTGCGTATAATTGGAAACTGCAATAATATAATAAACATAATGTATAGAAATTGAGTGTAGAACTTAAGTTTCAAGGCTTTGAAAACACGTGTCGCGATGGCAAGAAAGAAATCAGAAATATACTGGCAGGAAAAAAAAACAGAAATACATGCTACAGTATATTAGGAAATCCAGAACTAACAGAAGAAATATAAAATCAACAGTAAATTGATTTTCTATAGTAATTTACACTTGGTGTAAATAGTTAAAAAATATTAGTAAATAATATAAGTATTTACACCAAATGTAAATTACTATAGAAAACATAAGTATATAATAATAGTTACACGGAAAAAATGATAAGGTTGCCACAACCACAATAATAGTAACATTTGGTACAGCCACGTCCTGTGGTTGTCACATTCACATTGATGTGAAGGCAACTATATGCATTTGGTACAGCAAACATAGTGAATGTTGAGACAAACATATACATATAGATGCACTACACAAAACTACCAAATGTTACTATTATTGTGGTTGTGGCAACCTTATTGATTTTTCCGTCTAATGTAAGTATATTATACTTATAACTTCTCAAAAATGTTTCTAACCAGAATGTTAGAATGATTAAGATGTAATTTTTCTAAAGTTTTTCCGATTTAATTTGGTCACAAACCGCTGCATTAATCAGATAATAATAGAGAAGCTCCGTTGGAGAGGAACCCCTTTGCATATTCTCGCATTTATATTTGGTGTCGGTTTTCTTGCACGCCACCTAGCAGGTTGCAGGATTGTGCCCTATTTTCCCTACGATCTCCATGCTGATTTCAAATCAATCAATGTTGCACGCGCTTGTCCCGTGTAGCACCGAACTTGGCGACGAGGCCACGGATGTTTCGGAACACCCCGCGGTGCTACCTGGTGCAAAGCAGCACGCGAGGCAAACCGCCGGCAAAGCACGCTTCGTGTTTGCCCCGCGGGGTTCAAAACTCAAACCGTGCATCGTTAGCCGAGGGCATTCGGCTAACGAAGAAAAAGCTCGCTTGGCACACCCGAAATTCGACAAAGGGAAGAAATAGACGGACCCTGGCTGTATTTTGCGCAAAAGCCGGCTTTTCGTTGTAGAAAATATAAGAAGAGCAGAAACGGGCGAGAGGAATGTTCTCTCTCTCTTTAACGGCACCCTGGAATCGCTCGGAAAAAAGCCGGAGGGTTGAATGACGACGTTCGCGATCTCCGTTATCGACAACGTGCGGAACGTGATTCGATCGCGCGCGTTGCGTGTGCGTATGCGTGCACGTGCGAGTCACGCACAAAATAAACAATTACGTAGAATAACCCGTATTTTAGTCGAGATCCAGTTACGCGAAAGTAAGAGCCGCGGACACACTCCGCGTTTCTCCGCGTAACCACGGCACGCCGTAATTGTACGTTACGACGTACCAACGCGATCGCCGCAGGAGAGCGAATCTCAGCCGATCGCGTGTACATTCACTCGTAATTCAGTAGCGAAGTCGCGCGAGTGTGAGCGGAGATATTTGCGAGCGGAAAGAGAGCCCGTGCCAGGCGAAAGGAGTGCCGGAAAAATCATTTCTCGGATAAATGAGAAGATATTTGAGACGAAGATCGAAATGATGTCTCTCTTAACCCCTTAACCCGTAAGCACGCGCGTGGGGGTCAAACTGACCCAGACGAAAGCTATGAATTTACTTACCAAAATATTACATAAAGAAATATTTTTAAAAATATGGATTTCTTTTAATTTCTAATGCTTGAAAATTATTATTTCATGTTTAAAACGTGTCTCAGTTTATAATTATTTATAAATAAAAATAAAAAATTTTGTTTATATATATACATAAAAAAATATATTAAAATGTCGGTCAAATTGACTCTCACGCAAACACTTACGTCAAAAAAAGTCACGCGAGCACTTACGGGTTAAGGCCTAATGTACATAATTATGTACATTCACTTTGAGCTCTTCCCAAATGTTTTGTATTAATAAAAAGTAGTGTTTCTGTCGGTATAATACTCATGATTCGTCCTATATGGAGTTAATTTCTCTATCTCAATTCGTAAAACAATGGTGTTCCCGTTAAACAAGCTACTATTGTAATCGTTTGCAGAGCAAACTCACTGACGCTTAATTTTGTGCAACTATTCAATGGAATTATTCACGAAAACAGGTAAGCAACTGAATTTTTTATTTACTTATCTATGTCATATCTTAAAGTATCAAGATTGGCTCTTCATGTTTATTATCATGGTTATACGAAGTATTTAATTCTATGGCTGGTGCACACATGTAAACATAAATTATGTACATTCAGAAAATCGTTCTTGAAGATCAATTTTATTCGACTCACAAAATTCTTTATCAGGAGTATCTTTTAAGATTATACTATGAAGAAAAAGAATTTACTCAAACTGAATCGATGCCTGGATCTTAAAATAACACAAACCTAGATAAGACAAATAAAAGATAATGTCTAGAAATCTAAAGGGCGTCCAATATACAGACGTTCCTCGGACATCTTTTGAAATTTCCTCGGACGTCTTTTAGCCATCGTCTTACTCGGAAACCGATGGCAATCGCCATATTGTAACGCGAGCATCTTAAAACGCGCGTTAATTCGTTTACTAAACATTGTTTTGTGCAAATAACAAAGACAACGTCCAAATATTGAGTACAAATAAAGGATTACGCGCATAACTCGCGCATGAACATAAATAAAAAATAACGCGCGTAAATTCGGTACTTGCTAAACGTCGTTTGGCAAATAATAAAGATAGTGTCAAAAGATCGAACATAAATAAAGGATCTCGCAATAAATCGATCTCTAATGATGATCGCTGGGTAAAAATACGGCAAGATAAATAAAATAAAAAATGGATATGTACGGATCTGATGAAATAAATAATTTATGCATTAAATCTTCATTTGTGTTAATCCTACTACATTTTCGAGTATTGAATTCATGATAATGTTTTACATCTTTATTGCGTGACTCTTGGGCTTCTTCTGATAATAGACCTATAATACACGGAGAAAATTTTATATTAAAAATTACTATGTATAGTAGTAGTCGTGGACCATTGCTGGAATTATAAAAATTTTTACTATGTTATTATATTAATAATTATTAAACTCTTTTGTGAAAACATAGTAAAAATTTTTATAATTCCAGCATGGTCCACTGCTACTGCCATACATAGTAATTTTTAATATAAAATTTTCTCCGTGTAGGAATAAGTAGGAAAGACTCAATGATTTTTGCCCCGTGATCGAGTATTTTGTGGACATATAGTACCATCCATACAGATTCACGTACAGATTTGCTGTTTTTGTAAAAATATCCAAATATATTCTTGAATAATACGTACGCTTGATATTCCATTTACGAAATAAACGTATAACAGTTTGTACAAACATTATGAATACGAGCGCAGGAGCATCGCCACTCTCCCTCTACATTGTCAAAACGACACGCTTTTGTCGTAGAAAATTCATAACGCGCCAAGTTTTGTTGCAGCGCGTAACTTCGAATCGATGGATCGCGGTTTCCGTAGTACGAGGGCCCTTGAATTTCGGAGCGAGCGGCGAAACGACGTCAAAAGGTGGTTGTTTCGCAACAATTCGCAACGGCGAAGCGCCACCCTCCGGCGGAGTCGCCGCTGTTGTTATTGCCGCTGCCGATTGTGTGACACTTCGCGTCTCTATCAATATTCCATCTGATAACGAGCGAACGCGTCTCACCCCGCAAGGAACGCCGCGGGGAGTTGCGGTCCAGATCGAACGATCGTTCGACAGACGGGTATCCGGTCGTCCGCGTATCTTTCTCCTCCGCGAACCCGGAAGAAAGGAAAGAATAAAAAACGAGCGACCTGTCAACCTGTCGTCGCTCGTGATCCTCGCGCGACAGGCGAACGCGAGAGGGTGAAATGCGGTTCGGCGAAACGTTCGTCTCGACTCACCTCCTCGGCGAATTCGAAATCCCCGTCGAATTTCCTCTTGCATCTCACCCCCGTGGCCAGAACTAGCAGCACCGTGGCTGCGAGCATCCACGAGAATCGCATGGCTGAACCGCCGTCGGGGTTCTCCGAGTCTCTCCTTATTCCCGGAACCGTCACTTACTTCACCGCGGAAGACGCTCGCGCGCGCGGCGCGAGTGGGAAAGAAAGAGAGAGAGAGAGAGATAGAAGAGATCGGCACGCGCGAGTACACCGTCAAACGTCAACGGAAGGAAGAAATATCGGGGCGGTTGATGCGGACGACGAAACCGATGACCGACGTCCGCCGCACGCGAAACTCTGACTTGCCGTGTATGTATGTATGTGTATAATATATATATATATATATATATGTGTATATATACGCGATGCTCGACGCGGAACGGAAACGCGCAGCTCGATAGCCGAACGAGTTGTGCGGTAATCGCGCGAGGTGAGGCGACACCGTCACTGCCGTTGGCTGCGCCACTAGAGGCGCGCGCGCGTCCCGCCCGCTCATTGGTCGGACTCCGACGAATGGCGCGCTCGGAGTGGCGCGCGGAGAGGGGGGCCGGTAGCGCGCGCTACTCGCTCGGCTGTCCCCGTCGCTCGCCGTGCACCTGTTTGGCCGCCTTCGGCGCGGATACATTTTGCCGCCAGTCAATACCTCCAGCTGCTAGTTCACCTACCTACCTACCTACCTGATGTAGCCCGTGGCTTTGACGAAGAAAAAAGGAAGAAAAGGGTTGCGGGGAATTCGTCGGAGAAGGGCACCAGGGAAAAATCCAGTCCCGTTCTCCCCAGACGATCTCGGCCGTTCGGCCTGATCGACCGACCCTCTTTTTTTTTTTCATTCTCCTTTATTCTCCTCGTTACGATTGCCATTGCCATCATTGTTCTCTCCTGTTACCTTACTTTACTAAATCGTGATATTGCGTCCCTTAGAGGATGGAGAAATTCATATAGTAAAAAGAAAAAGAACACTTTTCGATGTGACTGTCTTCCGTTACTTTCTGACATTTCTAACGGTCCGAGTTGAGATGAAATATTAAATTCAGAGTGTATGAGCCAATACATATTTTAATCGCCATAATAAATTTATTGACAATGACAATTTTAGATGTAAGATTTAGTAAGCTGCGGATATGAAGTCTCTGCTAACTTGCAAAACGCTGCCACTTTAAAATTTAAAATTGTTCGAATACTTTATATTAATATTTAAAAAAATATATATATATATAATGTATCTAATAAACAAACGATGCCTAATATTTGGTAAATCAATATTAGCATTTTAGATTTGCCATATACATACGCAGAGAAATATTCTTTTTAATTTCATAACATGCTTTGCAATCAAACAAGTCAGATTATATTCTATAGCAATTCCTCAACTTTCGTTCTTCTACACCTCAAAATAACAAGAAATTGCCGTTTATTCGATCTTTTTAGTAGATACGGCAATTTGCTTTTATACTCTCGAGACCTAACTGCAGAATTTATCGCACCAAAGGGCCGCTCCACTTTATAGGTCCAAAGCGGATGCGTGTCACGTGAAAGAATGTACATAGTTCCTAGTACATGTTGCTAAGTACATTTTCCGGGGAGTATAAATGTCTCTTTGGAGACCACTATCTGTGGAACATAGTGCCCAAAGACGTGGCCTCGGTGAAATACAATGGGATCAATTTGTAATCACATCTATTTATCCACCCACAATCACGGCTTTATCAAATCTTTTGAAAAATACTGGGTAAGAGTCTATCCATCCAAATGAGAAGGAAATATGTAGAAAATATAGATAGAACGTATCTAAAATACAAATATTCTCAAAATGATGTATGAAGAATAGGGATAACTCTTGGAAATGATACATATACATCTGTACTCAGGCCAGTTTGTTTATTGTTATCTCCATATTGGCAAAAATACTGAAGAGAAAACTAACCGGATTCTTTTACCTAAGAAACCCATCTGCTTAGAATGTATAGCTACATCACAACCCATAATGAGATTATGTTTCTTTCATAGACGAAACGTGCCGCTATGGATGTAATCATGATGTAAAAAGAAAGGTGAACTATTGCGCATAATGGCGGCCGAGTATTGAATTTGTGGGCAAAATCTGATTGGCCCATTCGCATTTGGCCAAATCTGATTGATCCTCTACTGTATTGTGGGCAAAATCTGATTGGCCTCTACTGCGCATCCACGGGAATGGTTCACCTTTCTTTTTACATCATGGATGTAATATCATAACAAGGTTAATATATATGCGGAGCTTATCTGAAAAGACGCTACTTGTACAAACAGTTTATCCTATATTATTCGTACAGTTTAATATATTCGTGCATTTATTAACAATGGACTTAATAAAAATAAGCAGTAGCACCGCATATATATTGTTTAAATGCTATTTATAATTATTTAAATGTAATGAAAAAATATGATGTATTGCGGGAAAACATGAAAATGATAAATGAAAAAGAATTCCATTGTTGAATATGAGCGAACGGAGTAGGTATGTGCCGACTTCGATATAGTTGATTGAACAAAGATGTCCATCTCAGCTTCATTTAAGGTGTACGTAATGCCATTTATCGACTGAAATCATTACAAAAACAATTCAATGAACAAGGGTTTTAATTCATATACACATTCAACATTAATAATATCTCCATAATTCAAATATTTTCGAAAACTAAATGCAATTTTTAGTTCCCATTATAACTTGTTATAATTTGTGGTGCATGAAGTAACATTTGTCAACTGAAAGTGAATTAGAGCATTATAAGTATTATTGCATGCATAAAAATGTAAAAAAAAAACTAATGAGAATGCCAATTCCATAAAAAAAGGAAATTTACATTTCCTTCCCATTGTTATATTTACTTACCTATCGGTTCTACAGCTTGAGGTCCCACTGGTTCAGGTGCCTTGTCTAAAACCTCTTCTGCAGCTTCTGTGGTAATCTTGAAAGAACTCCCCTCCACTGTTACGTTAGAACTGCCAAAATAATACATAGAATAACATCTCAATTGCTTATTCTAAGACATAATTTAATAACTAATTTTTACGAACCATACTATTTCACCAGATGACCCTTCCTGTTTGACTAAATTTTGCCAATGATGATGCACTTCATCAATAATGTGCAATGCAAATTCTCGTGTTTTTGCTTCACCATTAAATGCAAATTGATTTTCTGGCTTTCCATCCGGAATTTTATATATCTTAAACCACTCAATTGTGGCTTTTAATAAACCTGGACAATGCTTCTCAAGATCACTTATATCTGCAATTTTATTTATTAAGTTAGTAGTATACACAAATGAAAAATCTAATTTTCTACATATTCAAGAACTTAGTCGGAAGAAATGCATTAAGTATTGTGCATATTCTTATTAGTAAATACGAATTGAAATATAATAATTACCATTCATTTGATCTGCCAAAGGATCATTAATATCAATTACAATAATCTTCCAATCAGTTTCGCCTAAAATAAAAATTGTTCATAATGAAACATACATATTGTAGTATTTTACTTCTACATATAAATATCCTAACATACATCTATATTGAATAGTTTTAATTAATAGATAATTCAATTATCTAACCTTCGTCAATAAGTGCCACTGTTCCAAGAACTTTCACTTTTAATATCTCACCTCGTTTTGCAACCTATATCAATGCAAATATATTTCTATTGATAATTATTACATGATAAATAAAACTACTTATATGAAATATGTCACTACAATTATTTCTCACCCTATATCCTATTTCAAGAACATCAATAGGATCATTATCACCTTTGCAGCCTGTTGCTTCGTCCAAAACGTCAGGATTTTCCCATGTCTATTAATTAAATATATTATTTAGTACAATTACCTTTATTATAACACTAAGTAAGAAAAATAAATTATAGTATCATATAGAGTTTTCCAATAAGAGCTACCGGATGTTTTTAGGTTTTGTTTGAAATGCGGCAACACTGTTCGATGTTTGTTTGGATATCTGTCATCTGTAGGTCATTACAAATAACAATTTTAGTAGGAGCGATACACAGTAAACAACGTGTTCATATCGTTAAAACTTATTACGGAAATTCGTGTTCTGTAAAAAACACATTTCGCAAAATTCGTGATTTTTTCGGTCTGCATAATCGCTCAACAGAGAAAACAATTCTCAGTATAGTGCATAAATTCGAAGAAACTGGATCTGTAAAAGATGTACCGACGCCTGTGCGTGCTCATGCAAAACGTTCAACTGAAAATATTGCCACAGTTCGTGAAAGTGTGGCTGAAAATCTGAGATGTTAATTCCTCCATCGCTCCATGACTAAAATTGTAATTTGTAATGACCTACAGATAACAGGTATCCGACACAAACATCGAACAGTGTTGTCGCATTTCAAACAAAACCTAAAAACATCCGGTAGCTCTTATTGGAAAACTATATATTAGTTTTTAATACAAAATAAAAAATATATATATATCTTCTCTTTAAAAAACCAGGAAATAAGATAACATTTCAGGAGTAATGTTTGACTAAAGAAATGCTTGACAAGTGTATGCTTTGAACTATATGCTCACATATGTGCAAAATATATGTATAAACATGAGATAAGAGATTATAGATATACACTTATTGTCAATGTAATCACTCATACTTCCTCCTATGCTCAGATAATAAATCAATGATATCATTATTGAATCACATATATTATCACAAAAAGAATAATAGTTTATCTTAACAAGTAATAGATACAGGCAAAATGTAATATTTTTTTAAATTTAAATTATAAACTTTAAATTTTTCTTTATTTATTTAAAAAAGTTCTTTTTTTGTTTTTCAAATTTTCTAAAGCTACAAAAAACGTTACATATATATATATAAAGGTGCAGAATAATTCAGTGATTGAGTAGTTGCTTCTTAAGCAGAAAACTCAGATTCCTGTTTCTGTCATTTTATGTCATAATAAATTTGAATAAATATTATTCCACTGTGATATAGAAACAAGAAACAAGAATTCCTACCTGGGGCAAAGCTCCATAATTCCATATGTAGCCATGATGAGGAAAGCAATTAGCGACAAATCTCAATTTGTCGTTCTTAACATCTTGCTTAATGGGGTTCAAAGTCTCTTTCAGACATATTTCCATTTTAGCGTTTGTCCATCTTGGTATTTCGACAATCATGTGCAGGATCTTGTTGTCTTCGTTGGCATAGAGCGGAATGTCATGCATGGGTGATATTGGAACACCCAATTCATTTTCTATGTAAGAATAAAAAAAAATTTTTAATATTTTAAAAGATATGTATATATATATATATATATTCAAAATAGTATAGTATAGTATAATATAGTATAATAGTGCATATTATTCCATAT
>NJRL01000375.1:234987-251286 GCA_003063815.1 Aphaenogaster rudis
GGGGTGCGTTCCAAAACGTACTACAGTAACTAAAAATCTATAGTTTACGTTACGTATGCTATAGAGTTTTAGTTAACAGAGTAGAGTTTTGGAACGCAACCCAGCGAGGCGATATGTGACAACATCGTCAAATATTGGGTGCATCCAGATGCACAACCGCTCACTGAGCGCTCAGTGAGCGGTTGTGCATCTGGATGCACCCATTGCCTCGCTGATTAGTTGGACGCTTGACGCTTGACGTTCGACGCTCCCATGTACCGGCACCTTATGAATACGCCCTATGATAAATACCAAATGGAATTGCGGATTTGTGATTGGATGCGCAGTACGCAAATTACGCTTCATGTGAAGGCAGTCTCACGTGTCGACCATTCAGGATTGCGTTCCAAAACTCTACTCTGTTAACTAAAACTCTATAGCATACGTAACGTAAAGTATAGATTTTTAGTTACTGTAGTACGTTTTGGAACGCACCCCAGCGCAGCGGTTGGTCGGCCAATCCGTGATCCTCGCTCGTCGCGATTGTGCGAACCGTGGCTTTCCGATCTGTCATTGTTGACGACGTATAGTTCACGGCGGAGAGAGAAAGGGCTCGCGGCGGCGCCTGGGCTCGCGTTGCACTTGTATGATCTTTTACGCTTGATTCCTGATCCGAGATTCGAATCTGCGCCCATAATCGTAAGTACAAAGTGTAATAACGCTGTTACGCCGGCGGTAGATCCCCGATTCGCGAACTGGGATCGCCAACGAACGGCGCCGTAGCGCGCGCATTGATGTGCCGAAGGATCGAGAGGATTCCAGGCCAATGTCAGTCCGCGTTGGCCGTGCGCGTGCCAAAATGTCCAAGCGGCCGATCGCGCGCCGCGGAGATCAGCGATGATGACGGACCGCATGCCGTATCGTGTGCGGCACGGCGACGGTGCGCGATGGGCGCGTACGAGACGATATATCTCTGCACCTCTTTCGGGCGGTATCCCCGCCCTGACAATCGTGTCGTCGATTAACTCCTAACCCTCATGCGGAATCCATTGTCAGATGACCGTCGCGGCAACCGACGATGGCACGTCGATGATGGCATCGCGATTCGCTGCCCGCCTCCTATTTTTCCCATCTTTTTTTTCCGAGACGTCTTCCTTCGCGAAACGGGTTCCACTTGAAGCATCGTCATTTTCGTCGCTCGCCTTTGTATTCTTATTCACATTCATGTGACGAGTGCGTCAGTGCATTTATACGTGTGTGCATCTATGTGCGTGCGCGCGCGCGCGTATTTGAAGATATTTTTAAACGGGAAAGAGAGAGCGAAATTAGCTTCCTTTTTTGCTTAAATTCTCGAGTATTGCTTATATATTTGATATAAATGATAATTAAATTGCAAAATTGTGAGTAGATAAATGTAAATTTTGTCTTTGCTAAGGCAGTAATGTGCATAAAAAATTGTAAGAACTATTTAACATTCCTGAATAATAGAAAATTATGTTAAGAATTAAAACTGTATTTTAGTATAATTTTTCATAATTTTAGTCTATTTTTGAGAGAATTAGAGAATTAATATTCTATATATAATATATTATTGTTTTTTAAAATATTTCCCCCAAAATTTATATCTTCCTAGAATACTTGGTTTAACACATATTGTCTTTCTTTCTTGCTTTATTTGATATTACATTTTGATTGAGAGTTATAATTGTAAAGTTGTAACTTTGAGAAAATTTGTACAATAATTTTCTTCTGGAAAATTAGAATTTTATTTATTTGTTATAGTAAAATTAAATATTAAATAAGATTTTAAATGACAGAAATTAGAGGTGGCATATTTGTTTAGGCATATTGGTAAAGTATTAGATGGTAACATAAAAATACAATTGTAATATTTATCATGTCTCTCATGGTACGATCAATATATGTAATCTATATATAATAATAATAAGAAAACAGCCTTTTGTAATAAATAACTTTCCAAACTTTTAAAAATTTCCAGTTTTGATGCGCAAGTATATAAAAATATCTTTTGCATTTGTTTGACAGTAGAACTAACTGTAATAATTTCAATATAATAGATTATTGTAAACTTGTAGCACTAAAGATTGATTGTGATTATATTATTTTAAATAACATTTTTATCGCAACTTTTCCTTGCACTATGTCCAAGTTTAATAAAGAAAGATGTTTATATAAAACTAAAATGCAATTCATGTATATCATTTATTTTTTAGATGTCAACTGGACCTACACACAAACATCGTTATAAAAATGTTGGATTAGATTCACAAGAATTGCGGAGACGCAGAGAGGAAGAGGGAGTTCAGTTAAGAAAACAAAAACGTGAACAGCAATTATCAAAACGTCGCAATGTTCCTAACATTGTTGCAGATGAAGATAATGTTACAACTACAGATGAATATTCACTTCCTACAACACAATCGGTAATATAATTATTGCATTGTATTTTTTACTGCTTTTTACTGTATAATTAGTTACATAATTTTCTCCTTTTACATAAAAAAATTTATTCTAGCAGTCTCCTGGTATTATAACATCTGAAATGGTAGATGCATTGTATAGTCCTAATATACAAGATCAACTGGCAGCAACACAGAAATTTAGAAAATTATTATCAAGAGAGCCAAATCCTCCTATAGATGAAGTGATACAAACAGGAATTGTGCCACAATTTGTTGAATTTCTTAAAAATAATACAAATTGTACTCTGCAGGTTGGTATATGGAAATAAGTATAAACATTAAGTGTGTATTTTATCTTTTATTATGTATTAAGGACGTACATATATAAATGGTAATATTAATTGTTAGTTTGAGGCAGCATGGGCTCTGACAAACATTGCAAGTGGTACATCTCAACAAACGCGTATTGTGATAGACGCAGGAGCTGTTCCGACTTTCATATCTTTACTTGGTTCTGAATATGAAGATGTACAGGAACAAGCTGTTTGGGCACTGGGCAATATTGCAGGAGATAGTCCCGAATGCAGAGATCATGTCTTAGCCAACGGTATCCTCACACCACTTTTGCAGTATGTTTCTTTATATTTACGGTTTTTATATATAAATTATTGTTTATTATTAAGAAAAATTAAACAAGAGATTTTTATATACACATCGCGTAACAATATTAGTCCAATTAATATCGCACTATTTTTTACAGACTGTTATCAAAAGCGACAAGACTTTCTATGACCCGCAATGCGGTATGGGCATTATCGAATCTCTGTCGAGGAAAAAATCCAGCGCCAGCTTTTGCAAAGGTTGCACCATGTTTGCCAGTGTTAGCACATCTTCTCAATCATACTGATTTTGATGTACTTGCTGATGCCTGTTGGGCTCTTTCTTACTTGAGCGACGGCCCAAATGATAAGATACAAGCTGTTATTGATGCTGGCGTTTGCAGGCGTCTTGTAGAACTTCTCATGTATGTTAAAATTCATATAAGATTCATTATGCACAAAATTAATTTTATGTAGATGTTTTATGTATGATTATAACAATTGAAAATGTTTTCAGGCATGAACAAAATAACGTAGTAAGCGCGGCTCTTCGCGCTGTAGGAAATATAGTTACTGGAGATGATGTGCAAACGCAAGTTGTGTTAAATTGCTCGGCATTGCCATGTCTATTACATCTCTTAGGTTCGCCACGGGAAAGTATTCGTAAAGAGGCTTGTTGGACAGTCTCTAATATCACTGCCGGTAATCCCCAACAAATACAAGTACGTCTCAATCTTTCGAGCATAATAGAATAACTTTGTTTATATATCACGTATTAATGACTTACATGCAACATCTTTTTTTATTTTTTAGTTGGTTATTGATGCTAATATCTTTCCGGTTTTAATCGAGATTCTGAGTAAAGCTGAATTTAAAACACGTAAAGAAGCTGCATGGGCTATTACAAATGCTACTAGCGGTGGAACAGCCGACCAAATTCGATACCTCGCAATGCAGGGTTGTATTCCGCCACTCTGCGACTTGCTTACTGTTATGGATGTCAAGATCGTCCAGGTCGCTTTGAACGGAATAGAAAATATTTTACGTCTGGGAGAACAAGATGCAACTATGCATAACGGTCTTAATCCTTATGCAGTTCTTATTGAGGAATGTTATGGTAAAATATCAATTTAATACAAGTTTTATTTGAAAGATGTCGATTATATAATAAATATTAATATGATAGTAATCAATTTTTCTTTGATGTTTCAGGCCTAGACAAAATAGAATTCTTGCAATCTCACCAAAATATGGATATATATCAAAAGGCCTTCGATATTATTGAACGATTCTTTGGGTCTGAGGAAGAGGATACTAGACTTGTACCTTCAATCGATTCGCAAGGACAAGAATACCAATTCACTGCACCAGATTCTTCCCAACTACCAGTGCAAGGCTTTGAATTCTAATCAACTACCTTTAAATTCCTGAATATAACTCTGTTTCGTTAAATGTTAACGTTATTCGTTCTCTATAGGGATTTACAATATTCTGAAAATCGGTATATCAATAGTAAATATGATTTTACATATTCACTCATATGACCTGAGTTTATTTATGTCAAAACTACTATTAGAGAATGATCGAAACTGATCTATTCTTCATCGCATTAAAAGCAGTAAAAAATCTTCATACATTTTCAATTGATTTTTTTTCTTTTTCTCATTATTATAGATGAACCATAACTTGCTATACTTTACGATCTAAAATGATTATGTTTGAACCTACGTCAAATTGCGACAATGTCTGCGTTAGAGCCTTGAAACAATTTGTGTAGGAACACTTACAGACTCATACCTGCATGTATTTAGTATGAGACGTTCAGTTTTTAAGACATAAACGTCTTAGTGCTTAAGTAGAAGTGGAGACAATGATCAGAACAATTTGTCGAGGCAGACTCATACCTCGTCTGACATGTGACTGACGCAGAATTACGATAAAAAATAAACTTGCATTATCCTGCAAGACACTAACTGAATGACTGAAGTACGCGACTATGTAGCCAACACGGACAACATTACGCAACGCGGTACTCACCTCCTTACTATACTAGATAGAAACATGACCAATTAAACTTTTTTACTGTAAATACGTATCTCGTAATTTTAAGGCTATTCTATACAGAGTGCCCTGAAGAAGCGAAGCAATAGTCGTATCTGGCCGTCAATGCAACATTGCAACAGTTTGCAAGAATTGGTTGAAGTATTTGTTGTAATTCGTGATATGCATGATTTGTACTATATACGTGCAAAACATGCTTTGATTTTCTCATGTTAAATAATCGTGCGAAATGCCGACTCCAGTTATTACATCTATACTTTTGTTAATCCAGTACCCCACGCAATCAATTACTAATTATTCTTAATTATAAACATTTGCAGATGTATTAAAATAAATAATTTTTATCTTATGTTTCATAATTGAATTTTTAAATAATACCGCACAGATGATATTTTTCAATCCTTTATTTGCATGGGATGAAAATGAATAGTATTGAAATTGTACAGCACGTAATTAGATTTTGGACATTCTGTATGAAAAGTCTATGACTGTATATATGAAATGTATTTATTATTTAGGTTTGACGATACCATACTATATTATACAAACCCTATATATACTATCTACTTTTAGTTACCGATTTGAATTATTATGACGAAGAAGGACTGTACTACAGCTCACTAGTTGAAACTTTGCTAACATGTCACTAGCAAAGTGTGCAGCTATGAGTACTTGTTGCCAATTTATAAAATGCTTACCAAATAGTAATACACATAAATATAGAAGAGGATTTGCCATTATGTTGTGCACGCTGTTTCTAAATAAAATTTGGGATAAATTGCTCTATAAATTCTATATAATGGATAAAATCCCCCATTATATATATTGCGTGAAACTTATAGGAATCGATCTAAATCAGTGTTTCTCAATTAATATAATCAACGATCTTTAGGAGCGTTACGAAATTTTTATCAAAAAGTTTGAAAGTTATCAAATTTTTTTATAATTATTTCAATCAAAATTTTAACTATTTTTATGTTAATTAAATAAATGTTAAAACAACAAATGTTCTTATTGCATTTATTTGATACGCAGATAAATAGTATAATATTTATAAATTTATTACAAATTTTTTTTGTTTAAGTATTCTATTGCTCAAAAAGATTGAAAAGATTGAAACTGATTTAAATGATCGTGAATATATTTTTCCCAACGATCTGTAATAAAACGTTAGAAAATTTATTAAAATGGAAATAAAACTATAAATTAACATTGTGTTAAAGCTTCACAGTTATCTTAAGTTTTTTTATTTACTTTTAGAAAGTATTGAAGAGAGGATATATATTTCATGAATTTGGTATCTGTGAAACGATATATATTAAGAAGCATGAATGCATACAAGAAAACCAACAATCTTTTATCCAAATCACATGAAATCCAATGAAAATCATACAAAATATGTGAAATAAAAACTTTATTTTACAAATACATTTGGTATTACATACCTTGGTTTTCAATCTGAACGAAATGATGAAGGGTTAATGAGCAGCTGAAGGAATATTTGTTTAATGTGTATCGTTTATTATATACTATTCATACAAAATGTTAAAACAAATTTGTTACTTTCGTATATTTGTAAATGTAGTGATAATTTGTTAACAATATTTTATAATTTTACTATAATGTCTCGAATTATTAGAATTATGTGTAAGGTCTTGTAAATTGGCAATGAGCAGGATACGATACTCGACATTACTTCAATCGTTGTATGGACTGCCGACTGACACATTAATACGAAATCGAATATCATACACAAAGTAATCTTAATTACTGTATTTTATTTTCAAGCTAAATAAATATGTCATTCGGAAATACGCGTGAAATCGCTACGTACAACAGTGTCGTTATATTTTTCGAAAATAGAAGTATGAAATTGTGATTAGAAAAACTCGCTAAAAATAAAATTTATTTCGTGTAACATTGGCATAACAAAATAAAGTTAAATTAACAGATTTACAGACCTTATATTCCTTTAATTTGCAACCAAAGCTTTATCATAACTGTCATAACTGCCAATGTAGGTGAGACTTTTGCAGATGCAAAGAAAATTTATATTTCTGTTTCGATACTGTAGTCACTTTATATTATAATATCAAAGAAAAAAATTATAGAAGTGATTAATTTTTTTTACAAAAATACATTAATCCAAATCTTGTACTATGTTACTAAAACTAACACCTGACTATGTGCGCTTCGCGATTCGCAATAAATTTGAAGAAATTCGTCGTTCACTAGTATGAACGCTTCACAATGTTTGCCATTCGTGATTCATTATTTATATAAGTTCTGTTAATTATGACACACATGATAGAAAATTCTAACAGAGCACAAAACCGTTCTAAAACTATATATCCAGAAAGAATAAATGTGTGTTTTAAGAAGAAATTAAAGTTTACAAAGGGCTTAGTCAACTGGAACTAAATAGAATGCCAGCAACTTTTTTATTTTTTTCTTTATAGTAAGAAGAAAATATACTAGCAATGGTAATACTAGCTCTTCTCAAGTGCGAATAAAGACACCTCATATACAACTGTAATTCAGAACTATTTAAATCTATCGAAAGTGTTAAGACAAAATTTTACAATCAAGAGTCGGATATCTGGAACTAACACAAATTGATTTGATTCGTCATGATTTGCGCCTTTTGATCTCATCGAAGAATCATTCCGTTAGTAAATCAATATGAATGATAAACGAGTGGGAATTTGATGAATTTGCTCTTCTAGACTATTCACAAGTCTCATATGAATGGCAAACCGCACATAGGATACTAATTCTGATTAAACAATTTTGTTATTTACAGAAACCTACCTAACTTTGTTATTTACATAACTATCATCAATACGCTATTATAACTGTGTATACGCTTATTTTCTTGCAACTTAGATTAGCAGTATTTTAATTTTGGTTCAGGTTGTACCGATATAATTGCCCCGTCTGTAATGCGCGTTACGAGTGGCATTAAAATATCCTTATCGATGCTCTTTGACAGTTCATTATAAATCTGATTTTCCACAAAGTCTAGCTTTTTCTGTTGTGATTGATAACTATTAGTTTGCATAGTGAGAATGTAAATAGCTTCTGCTACTAAAGGATTTACTCTATCGCACAAATTATGTAATGCCTTTATTGCTTCTGCATTAATCTTCAATATATCGCGAATCATCTGCAACGAATTTATTTGATCATACAAGTTCATATAAAGCAAAATTTATGTTTGGAATATGCATACTTACTACAACTTTTTTTTTCTCCAGAGAATGTTCTTTTAACGTGGTAATGATTTCACCAGCATCGTTTCCAAAATCTTTTGGATTAAATACCAGATAACCATCTCCATGTAAAATGGTACTGCTCACACGTGCCAAGTCAGTAGCTAAACAATCCATTGTGGTTGTTTCCTTTGCAAACAGCAGAATGATGGAAGGTATCTTGGGAGTTCTCGATAGCACTTCATTTATTGCAGATGAAATATCATTCCAGATATCTGCTTCTTGATTGTAAAATGTTGTCCTAACACTTTCAATGGATTCAGATAACAGTGAGGTAAGATTGTCTATGGACTGTGTTTGTACTTTATTTTCACTTCGAGATAATGCTAAAAAAATTGCTAAAAGTATTATTACTATTATGAAGCTGTATTTTATTCTTGTATTCTGTTTAATCTCTGGTGACTTGGTTGGCTCGGGCAAAGAAACATTTCTTTCTGGAGAAATAGTTTTTGAACGATTTTGCGAACGATGTAGAGTTTGTATCTCTCTATTCTCTTCATCCTCCTCATTAGAACTTTCTGTCATTGTGTCATAACTAGTGCTCTGATAACTATTCTCTAGATCTCTAGAGTTATCTAGAGACCTAGAAGAATTATCTTTAGTTTCAGATAAATTTGATGCATCTCGTCTGGATGTTTTTCTATCCATATGTAAAGTTGGACAATTATTGTTTGAGGAATAGCTTTCTTCTGTATCTTTTGATCCTATAGGCCTTCGACACTTAGGTCCAGATGGTACAGGTATCACTGGTGAACTGTGAATCTGCAAAATAATAATGCATCGTTTGTTTCATGAATAAATCAGAAACATTTTGCAGTCTCGATAATGCTTTGCAATCAAACTTATTTCTGTAGTATCAATATAGATCTTGATTAAAAACTATTTAAGTGTATTCTAAAGAGATAAATGTTGCTTGTAAGATCCAAATGGTACATGAGGTTTCGATCGACATACCTTAAATTAAGATTAATAAAAAAATAAAAAGTAAATTATAATATATTGAAAAGCAGTTATACAATATAGTGTAATGACATAGTACATGGAGAAGAAGGAAATTACAATCTCAATAAGCAAAATTTTAGCAGAATAGAGCAGCTAAGAGTTTGTCAGCAGATTCGAACGGAATATCACGGCAGATTGGCATTGACCGCATCTGCATTAAGCTCTTGCTTTAATAGCGGATGCCGATAATCTAAGCAGATTACCAGTAGGAACCGAGTAGGATCTGTTATTTTACAATCATTTAATTGATTACAAAATGGCAGTCTGCTCGGTTTTTGCAATTAATCTGCCATCAAATTCTACTGGCATTTTACTGATAAAATACGTAACACATAATTAGAAAAATCTATTTTCGACAGATTTGACTATGAAGAATAGTCATTTATATAATGTAAGAGAGAAAATCCTGCGTCGATCGATTCCGTTCATCTCCTTCAGCGAAGCTGAAACGAGAAGCCGATATGATTGCTCAGAAAAGTCAGTGAGCAGTAATAGAACCCGTAGATATATACCTCATGCATTCCGTCGTCGCCCGCCGGTGAGCTCATCTCCTCATCTCCTACTGTCACGAGAGAACATAACCTCGTCGCAGCGATCGTTTGTATTATGAATCTCGCCGCGAAACACGCGTCGCTAGCGTCAGACTCAGACTGCGCGCGATTCGTGATTCGAGTTTAGCGCTAGCTTCAGAGTGGTCGTCGGTCGCTGCTCGATGATGCGGCCATCGTGACAACAACGCAAGACACGTTTTGCGGGGATCCGGCTGCTGCCGCTACGAGATTCGCCGATGTTGCGGATGTCAATGGGCATCAAGACGCGAATTCGAAGCCGCTACACGGTGACAATATGTGCGTCGGCCCGCTGAAGAAGATATGCCATTGGGGACCGCTCTCCGCGCTCGGTAGGTGACAGGTGTCCCCTGTCTATGGCCGGTATTCATAACCGGTTTCTTATATTTAAGATCGTCTTAGGTACAATCAGATGTCATAAACCAATCACAGAGCCGTATTAGTGTCTTAAGACATTAATTAAGATGGTCTTGAGTATAAGAATGGACTATGAATACCATTTCTCATCTCGCTGCCCGTCAACTGTCATCTTGTCGATGAGAATGCGATTGATTCATCGTCATCGTTTGAATCTAACAGCGACCTTAGATTAAAGTCCGATTAACTTAGTCGAAGTTATCAAAAACGTTTAATTTGTTAAAGTACTACTGTTTTGTAATGTGGATAGAATTACTAATTTTTTGTCGTTCGATATGTGAAAATAAATATCAATGAAATTGTATAAGGACAGTGTAAAGATTTGACGAAGGGGATAGAGGAGACATGAGGTCTGCTCTTTTCAGCTGAGTTTCTTGCATCATTCATCTTCTTTTTCTCTTCAACGTGGAGGGAAAGAGAAAAAAGATGAACGATACAAGAAGTTCAGCTAAAAAGAACAGAGCTATAGATGAATATCATACTGACATTGCTTGACATTTGACAGTAATATGATATTTAGACTAGGAAGAATAAAAATGAACACCGAGGATTTTAATAGAAGAGGAATGAAGAATTAAGAGTAACATTGGATTATAGACAATAAAGGGAAAGAGCTAACAATCAATAACAAGGATTTAAATGCAGTGTATTGGAGCAAGCCCAGTCATCTACTACTAGAAGATCATAGTTCATCAATTTCTAGCTATTCATTGTCTTTGATCTAATCTGTCTTTTCATATGTCGAACGGAAAAGATAAATAATTATATCCACGTTAACGAAACATTATTTGATAAATTAACTGCAGTTTGATCAAAATCATCCTAAACTAGCACATGGCAGATAAGTTTTAAAAGTTTACCCTGTCAATAATAGCAATAAAAAATTACAGAGAGTACATGCTTTAATGTTATATTCGTAGTTTATATTTGTATGATTTTATGTGCATGTAAAAAAATGTTCAACCGCATCCCATTTTACTAATGTCGATCGTAATTCGGTGTAAGATTCTCGGCATAAAACCATGTTGACAAGGAAATTATTTGTAGACTGCAACTTTTCTTACATTAATTTATGTTGCAGCGACGATAAAAATAATCACATTGATGACGATACACTGCAGTAGACAGTGGTGGCCGCCGCAAGACAGTGTCCCAGCAGCTGCCAGTTTTTTGCTGTTTTTCACTCTCAGTGGATTGACTCTATTTCACTTTATCAGCGCGATTTTTGAAGGACCCGGATACCTCACATTAAAATGGATGCCGGTAATACATTATACATGTACCATTAAAATGCCTAATTTCTTCACCTTTAGATAAGTTCTATCTTCCAGATAAAGTTAGCAATAGCCATTAATTCTGAGAGATAACTTCCGAATAAAGTTATCGAGAACTTATCTAAAGGTGAAAAAATTGAGCATAAATCTGTTTAAATTGAATCTTTTTTTTCAATTGTTCTCACTTGATTACTAATGGAAAATTGACTGTATTAATATAAAATTGCAATATTTAATTATAAGTTTGAGATATGAAATAAAGCAAGTAGATTGTCATATCGTTATTAATATGATTCGCTTTCAGGAGAAAGCTACAGATATACAATATCTGCAATACTGTATCGTCTGCCAAGGTTACAAGGCACCGAGATCACATCATTGCAGAAGATGTAAGAGATTTAATATAATATTATTGTGTGTGCGTCCATCAAATCTGCTCGCACGTTTACGTGAACACTTGTGCACGCGTGAAGGCTCACTCGCGAAATAAACGATTCCGTTTAAAAACTTAACACTGGACTTTATTGCACTTTATTACAATATTTGAAAATTCCGGGAGCGATTCTCAAGCGTGTTCATCACCCGAAACGATTCGCATGAATATCGTCGCGGAACCGCTGTTATTTCAAAAGATGGCGCATCGGCAGGGATCGATCTTCTGTTGAAACTTAATATACGAGGGACAAGCGGATCTCCGCTCGATCGTAACAATATAAATAATAAAATAGATACTGATTAATATGTTTTTAAAAGACATAAATTTGTTAACACAATAATATTATTTAACGATGGATTCTGCTATTACTGCTTGTCAACATATTTTATTGATAGAAAAAAGCAATTCTGTAATATAGCATATATATTGTTATATGCTATTTCAAATGCAATACATCAACTTTATAATTTTTCTATAATTCTTTTCTTATTTACTTTTTAGGTGGTCGTTGTGTGATGAAAATGGACCATCATTGTCCATGGATAAATACATGCGTTGGACATTATAATCATGGGCATTTCACAGCATTTTTGGCAAGCGCAGTCGGTGGTTGTTGCGTCTCTTCCGTAATATTAATTTCCTGGGTAGGAACCGTACTATCACTGAAGCCTTTGCCGTTTCCACCACCAGCGGTCTATACGTTAATATTAGTAGTATTTAGTATTGGTTTATCAATAGGCGTTGTACTTGCAGTAGGAATGTTACTATATTTTCAGGTAAATGTTCACAGTTCTTAATACTATTATGTTCAATTTATGCATTAATCAATGCATTAATTCCATAATTCTTCAAATTGTATAGATGTTAGCCATTGTGAGAAATCGAACAGAAATAGAAGATTGGATTCTGGAGAAGTCTCGATATCGACGAGATGATACAGATGCCAAATATATACATCCATATTCAAAAGGATGGCGTTTCAATATTAGCCAAGTTCTTACATGGGATTGCACTCCCGTCGGCGATGGCATTACATGGCCTGTTATTGATGGCTGTGATCAATATACATTAACGGTAATTTTGTTCAAGCAATAATATATCATATAATAATTGTATAATAATTATCAATTGAAGAGCATATATGACATAAAAATTGCTATAATTATTGTGCGTTATATAGTATCATTAAATCTTAAAAATTGTAATCACGCTGACCTTTATTTTGTAGAGAGAGCAGCTTGCACAAAAATTAGATAAACGGAAAAGAGCGCGCAAATATAAGATTATAAAACCTGCATCAGGATCCAAGTTTCCAATTAGTCACGGCTGTGGCGTATTTTTTCATCCACTTTGTACCGATGAACCTCGCATTAAGTTGGATGTAGATGATATTGTAGTTGTAACACGTTGGAAGAAGTATGAGTTTTATTCTGTATTTTGATATTAAATTTCTAAAATTTTTTTTAAACAATTTGTTATTTGACGACAAATTTTTTTATTTCTTGCAGATATTGGCTATTCGGAGAAAAAGAAGGAGAAGATGCGAAATCGAAACGTATAAGGGGATGGTTGCCGCGACCCTGTACGGTGGAAGTAATAGAAAAATCTATATGGCTTAAATAATTTGTCCAAGAACGATTTATTAATTTTTAAAAATATATGTGACAATATATTCGTGAAGATATGAAAAACTATTTAAAATTTTTCATTTTTTTAATAGTAAAAGTTATGAAGAATATGCATTACTTATAATCAAGAAAGATTGTATATTTCATGCCTATTTGTGTTCAAATCGATATATTTTTCTTGTATTTACCTCAAACCATAGATTAAGACATATTTCCTATGTTATAACACTTATAAATAATGTATATAAATTTTTACTTACTTTAATAGGTTCTTAGCGTAACAGTTTTGTTATACAATATACATGTAATTATATACAAATATATATTTATATATATATATATAATATATATATATTATATATATATAATTTAATAATTATATACATATACATATAACTTGATAATTACATATATGTGTAATTATTAAAGAGTACAGTAATGTGTAAATATAAATTATTTAATAACAACGAATCTTGGTTTGTGAAAAACAATATTCCAATTAAAAATATTTTGAATCATTAATATAAGTTTTTTTTATCAACTTTTTATGGAAACAAAAGATGCATATCGTAAGAATTTGTACATACTTCAGACAACAGAAGAAATATTTGTAATGCAAAACAAATAGATGCAAATAAATTGTTTGGTCTTGCGATGCGATTACGAGGTAATCTGAAAGAAGTATTTCTAGCGCATATACAACCGACGGCCTTTTCAGGCCGTGGAAAATCAATAACTCGGTGTGAAAAGTCACATTGACTGAGTGAACTCGCCGTGCATGTATGCGTCAGAACGTGTGTGTACCTGTGTTCGAATGTGTAACACGCGCACGCTTTTGCATTTATGCGCGCTCGTTCGAAGGGTTTAACATGCAATACAATTGCTTTGCACGACTGCAGAGCGTTTCATATTCTATTCGAATGCGCTATGTTATATGTATAATAATCGGCAGACGAGTATCATACACAAAGGAAAATATTGCGTAAGGGTCAATGTTACAATCGTGATGTAAGCCACGAATTTCCGTGTGAAACAGCGTTATACGTAACATTTGATAATCGACAGTGAAAGGATCGTACTAGCGACTCGCGAAATATGTAATTGAATGCAATATGCAATAACTCGATTTGTTGCGAATGCTTACAGTCCGACAAATCGGTAAAGAGTTACAGGATGTCATTGATTATACTACAAAACGAATATCTTGCGACAGGAGCTGCTTACAACGTCGAAATATATCTGTCGACGTTCTTGAATCTCTTTTCATAATTTTATCCGTTTCATTTAATTGGTATGAATTATGGATTTCTTTCATCCATTCACTTGGTGATCTTGGTGATGGAGATTTTGCTGTTTAACATTTATATATTCTCTTACGAAACGTACCTTAAAAATATATGCGACAGAACGAGTTATGAATACAGGAAATAGCAGTAGCTTTAGCTTTTCCGCGTGACAACAGTGATAATGAAGATTAAGGCTGTCGTGTTCGATAAAAGGCAATGCAAATAGCGTGATACACATAAATGTCCAAGAGTGCACTTTCAACAAACGCATCTTTTATTTTGATTTTCACTTTGTATTGTTTAAACTAACTTATCCGCAAACAAAAAATGCTGTATGATGCAATTATAGCAAAATTAACAATGGAAAGGCGAAAGAATAGTTCTAAATTAACGATAAAATTTACATATTTTTTAGAATGAACACTATATAAAAACATTTCATTTTAATTTGATGTTTAATGACTCTAGATTCTTTCTTTCAAAGAGAATTTAATGATCGCTTTAATATTACGCATTTATTTAATATTTAAAAGTTAAAAAGCCAATGAATTGCAGGAGTTAGAAGTACAAATGTATGACTGAAATGTATTCTTTAATTTATTTCTATTAACTATTTTATTAGCTTAAAAATATTTAAGTTTCGAGATGACAAGAAAATAAATGATTTTAATATGGAATCATGTATAGTTAGGGATAAATAACGACACGGTGTTATCCGGCAAGAGATCAGCTTTATATATACTTGCTGAAAATATAGTGACAGTGTTACATCATATATCGTTATGTGACACTTAAAAGGAAATATACTATTTACGGTAGGCGTAATGTAATTTCTGCTACGCGTATAAAACTTGTAGATATTTTCCTAAACGAACGAGGAGTGGAACCGGTTACAGGATCGACGAAGGGATCGAGTGAAAGTGAAGGATCAATTTAGCAAAAGCGAGTGTGCGGCTTTGTGATCCTATGGTGGGATCCCGCCAACGTTTGGCTCGCCAGCAACCGATCGGGTACAGCAGTTTCTTACGCGCGGATCTGTCACGAGCACGAAATATCTTTTTATCCCTGCGCGATTGTCGTGTAAACGACGAACCATCTCGAGTAAGTTTCTGCAATTTATCCCGTTATCGCGCGAAGCTACCTAATTCATTGCTTGCGTGAAGAAGTGATCACTTCCGACAATCTCTTCGCGCTATTACCGGCATAGTCTTCAACAATCAGATCATGTTGTATCCAAGGTTGGGAAAGTTACTTTATAAAAGTAACGAGTTACTTTTCAGAATCGATAACTTGTAACTGTAACGAGTTACTTTTCAGAATCGATAACTTGTAACTGTAACTAGTTACAGTTAC
>NJRL01000376.1:3078-20909 GCA_003063815.1 Aphaenogaster rudis
CTGCGATTGGTCAATTTCTTAAGTCATACGCCTTAAATTCTCATTGTAGACGCCGCGTTAAGCAATGTCTACAATGAGATTTTAAGTCGTAAGACTTAACATATCGACCAATCACAGTTGAGCATTCTAAAAGTAAGACCGCAATTTTGATTGTGATTGGTCGATATGTTAAATCTTACGACTTAAAATCTTATTGTATAAGTCTTAGGCCGGTATTCATAGTCTTCAAGACCGTCTTAAGTAATGTCTTAAGACACTGATACGGCTCTGTGATTGGTTCATGACATCTTAAGATTGAACTTAAGACGAGCTTAAATAACTATGAATACCGGCCTTAGACACCGCTTTAGCGTTTTAAGACATTACTTAAGGTCTTAAAATAAGAACGGACTATGAATATCGCCCTTTCTCACTTTCTTTCTCTTTCTCGACTACAGATATTCGTTGGTGCAGATTAGGAAGAATCAGTACAGTCTTAAAATTGAGGCTGCTCAATAAAACTTACTAGAACTTAAGCTATATATAATAAAAGATTAAAAGATTTTAATGAATCAAGAGGTTAACAAATCAAAGAGTTAATAGAGATTTCGCTTCAAATTTAATTATTAGAATGTTGAAAATAAGAAAGTACAAATGATTCTATTGAGAGTTACATTATATTAAACAAAGCTTTGAGATTTTTTTCTGTACAGAAAGGAACTAATAGTTTGGGCGTATCTTGTATGCTTGTACATATTGAAATGCAAGAATTAATATTATAAAGTGCAATAGACAAAAATATTTCGAGCTAAACTAGATAAATTGCATCTTAGATAATTATGCTATTGGATACTTGCATGTGATTATATATTCTAAAGTATTATGCAAAATGCAAATGCAAAATATATGAATTATTAGAAATCGAATAATGTCTTACAGAGAAGTCTAAAATGTATGCGGTATTTAAAATACATTTATACACAAACATACAAATGTACACAGATAATCACACATATCACAGATACAATATCGCACACATACGTATTATTCGTAAGTTTTTTTTACGTAATACTCGAGATATTTGTCAGGAAAATTGAGTGACCATAGATAGTTATGTGATATGATATTAAGTTATAACTTGCAAGGATGACAAAGTTAAAACAAATTGATAGGAATTTATTTTAAGAAATTGAATTCCTAACTTTTCGAAATCAAGAAATATTTCTAAATTTTTTTTATTTACTTTTATTTTATTCCTCCTCACATATTTCTCTTGAAAAACAAATAACCTAAATTTATAAAGAAATATGTAAGGTATTAAACAGCTTTTAAAACAAAGTTGTTTCTATCCTTTTAGTCTAAATAATTTGACATAGTTTAAGTACATTACTACTCACAGTTCTCATATAAAAGTCTAGAAACATTATATCGTTCTTTAGTAAGTAAACATGAAAAATATAAAGCGATGCTAGAGCATATTGATAATATAAGAATTAAAAAAAGATATTGAAAATGTTAAAATCAAATCCAAAATAAAAAATTAAGAATTCAGTTGTGTTGACTGTATCGCTGTCAACCCTTTTTAACTCACCCTATTTTTTAGTAGGTTTACACAATTTCATGCATTTTTTGATGATTTAGAATTGTAATTTAATTCGCTAATATATTCATTCTCAGAATAAAATATGTATAAAAAGCACCATTCTCTCCGCCATATAAGTGTAAAGTATAATCAAAGATCATAATACATAATTGGCGAATAAACAATGTCCGTTTCCATCATAGAAAATTCGGATTATTAAAGAAATATCGTGTTTAATTGACCACAATCTAGCGTTTGTGAAAGTATCACAGAAGAAACAAAAATCTTAGATATTAGTAAATACAAATATCAAATCTCGTATAAAAATGTAATACTTATCGTAGTTATTTGATTAATTTCGATAAACAGAAGTTATTCCAATTTAAATATGATAAATATCATATAGCAAAGTATTTATTATATTTATTTGTTTTTCCTTCTATTCATTTGACTCACTATTTATGTCATATGTCTCGACTTACTTGTAATTCAAATCATTGCCAATTGTTGTTGATGATATATAAATGTGAGTAATTCTGCATTCAAAAACGGACATTACTTCTCCGTAATTATTAGAAAAAGAATTGGAAATGTCGCATAGAATTCAGTCATACATAAGAGCGTGACGTAGAAAAAATGCAGTGCTTGACAGAGTGAGCTTATCATGCTTAAGTCATCTGCTGAGCGTGTCGGATGAGGCCGAAGTACGCCTACGCTGGTAGAGGAATGGATGCTGCCCGGCTGAGTTTTCGGCGTTTTTCAAACGCAAAATATCCCAGATGTGGTGCACTATTAGATCTATTGCCACTGCAAACATACAACAACCAGACCATATAGGTTTCCCGTGAAATATGTTCTGTCTCTCTTAAACTTTCACTTAGTTTAAGTAGGTGTAGCTCTGACATCCACAACCACGGCATACCAGGCAGCACCCATGAGGTATATATCAAGTTGAACGAATGCAATTTAAATATATAAATAAGGAGAAAATAAAAAAATTAACGCGTAAATTATCCCGTATTATTAAAATGCAAAAATACTAAAACATAAAACTCGCGCGGGTGTATGTATCAATTAATTATTGTTAATGTGCAAATAATTGACATGTGCATCTAAGTTTTGTTGATTGGATATTTCGGCAATTATACCAACTGTACAATTATTGTATAATAGTCTCCCATATGTGTAAGTAAGTGCAGTATCAAATAAAAGCATCTCCATATTAGATGATCATGTATCTTGACTTGTTATTGTTAAATATTTACAATTTCAAGTTTTCTTATTAAATACATAGTTTAATTACTGTTCACTATACTTCTTTTTTATTACAAATGTCTTTGCAAAAAGGAACAATTAAAATTTTAAATTAATAATTCAAATATTTACGAGAACATTCATTATAATTTTGTCTAGCAAAGATTAGGATACATATATTTAGGATGTATTTCAGTCTGCAATATTAAACATTTTTATACATCAAATTAAAATCAAATAACTCAAATTAAAATATTAGACTATTCAAATTTCAATCATTAAAAATTTTTCCTTTTTAATAACTTTTAACTCGAACTATTAGTTATTTTTGATAATTCTGGTAAAATAACCACAATTTCTTTTCATTTTCACTAGATTCTTTTATTTTTTAACATATAGTTGAGAAGAGAGAAAACAGTTCTAGAATGCTTTGCATATTTTGAATACTGTAATCAGTGATAACAGTAATAATAAAACTATATATTTTTTCAATTTTTGTTATTTTGAGTTAATTTATCAGAAAGAAAACTTGAAAAAATAAATTTTGATTAATATTACAACCAAACATGAGAGCTTTATGAATGAAATAATACTATAGTAAAATGCATTATAAACCGAAAAAAAAGATCAAATATTTTTGTAACATATCTGACAAACACACTAAATTCACAAACAATAAACCACTAATGAATATTAAGCTGCGAGAAATATCAAATAAATACAATAGCTGCTATAAAAATATTGTTATGCACACAATAATATATTACCTGTATTATCTGCGCCTCTCGGTATTATAACATCCGCAAACTTTTTCGTTGGCAAACAAAACTCCTCGAAAGCTGGTTTTACAAAATTCATGTATTGATTCAGGACATAATCCAAATCCCTTCCACGTTCCTTTATATCCCTTGGCACTGAAGAATGTTATAACAATGTTGTAATATAATTGTGATAAGTGATACTCAGTCAAATTATATAAAAGGAATTACCTCTTCTTGCAAGTCTGGTATCAGAATCGGTATCCACAAACAATTTCATGTGAAACAAATCCCGAATTTTGGGAAAATAAAATACCAGTATTCCTTCAAACAGTACTACATCAGCGGGATATATTGTGGTAACTTGATCTTTCATTCTAAAATAAATTCATAAAAATATTTTTTAATAAATTTGATTTTTGCAATTATCCTACCAACATTGGTTAGCTTGAGATTTGCTTTTCATAAACATCTTTTAATTCACTGTATCTTAATTATTTTGCAATTAGTTTCTTTATCGCTATTAAGGGGATCCCGTAGTCGCGGCTGAACTCCGACGCGAGAGCCGATTTTACCGACCGATACATCACATCGATACATCATTACACACTACTACATCAATTTTGCACGCATACATTCGCAAAAAGCTATTCAAACAAATAGTTTCTTTTCTAGGCTTTCAATCTGAATTTCAACGATTGATTATTGTTTGTACACTTATTCTGAACGGTGGAAAGTGTTCATTTTATACATATAACATACAGAACTTTTCATGTAAGTAAATGTTTCACGAACTGACAGCCCTACCATACCGACTAAAATATTATTTTAACTTTTTGTTCAGTTTTAATACAAAATGATAGTTTCCACCATTTATTAGTGTGTATACTTTAAGGGTGCTATTTCATTTGTCGTACGACAAAATTTTTAAACACATTGATTGGCTGCGAGATAGAGATTCGAGAATTTCTCTATCCAGCAGCCAATCAACGTGTTTAAAAATTTTGTCGTACGACAAATGAAATAGCACCCTAAATCTGTAAAAGGATTTTGCGATCTATAAAGCCAATTCAAAGAAAGTCCCTTGAAACGGAATTTCGGTAATTCTCGTCACTTCGGCATCCCCTTAATTGCTGTGTTATTGGCAATAATATAATAAATATAAAGATAATTTTTAATTGGATATTGAAGTAACACGTACAAACTGTTTGTCCTATAATCATAAGCTGGGATTTCACATTTGACACCAGCAAGTATATCCTGCAGCGTTTGTAAGATTAGATCATCATTGAAGGCATCGGGATGATCAAAATTATACTGTCCTTTCTCAGCTTTCAGTTTCTCAGCAGATGTTAAGTCACGATAGAAGCTGTCCTGTGATATGCAGACTACTCTACGCTGTTGATGATCCATGTCGACTTGTCCTAGTTTTTCCATTATACGCTTGCATACTGTAGACTGAAACAATTGCAACTTGTCAGTATATATGATCAAATTATTGATCTGACCATTCTTATCTTAATCTTTATAACAATTAAATAAAGCAAAAGCTATGACCATTTCTCTTCTTCATGAGAGAATCTACTAACTCCATAACAAAATTGAATAAACATTTTATTTTTCAATACATTGCATAAAAAGGATATATATATCTACTCGTTACAGAAATATCTTCTTTCGTGAGCAATTACTATAAAATAAACATGAGTTTTTGAGTTTATGGAAGTTAACAATATTGATTAAGGCATCTGTTTGCACTACGGAATACTAAATAATATAAAATAATATAGACAGAACAAAAAAGCAGAGCGAGAAAGCTGTAAATTTCTAAAAAATAATTCGCATAACTCATGTGACTTGTGCCTCTTTTAACAATTGATCAGCTGTCCTTATCGCATATTGTAAATTAATTCCGCGCACGGCGTAGATACCTTTCCGCTCGCGGTGCCGCCAGAGACGCCTATCAGGAAGGGCGTCTTGCTCTCGACGCCGTTGAGCTTGCCGTTGATGCCGAAAGACATTTTCCGCGTGATGCCTACGTTCGCTGGCATATCTGCCATCGTCGAGCGTACGAGGACGAAGTAGCGAACTGACCTCGCCGAAGAAGAGTTCTCAGCACGGCGCAGTCGAGCGATGCGCGCGATTACCGAAGGTAGCTAGGACGTCGTTGGCGTCCCGGACGTTCCCAGACGATGTCGACACGGATCTCGGCGAAAGCGACCACCGTCCCTCACTACGACTGCTCGTGGAATCGGTGCGCAAAACGACGCACAGAACAACGTCAGCCGGCCACGTGTGTGTAAAACCGGGAGCCGTCCCAGAGCGTCTCGTTCGACTACGTCGTGATTGAACGCAGCCATTCACAGCGACCGGTGCTTGGGGTTTCCCGCCGGACCGACCAATCGGAACAGTCCTGCGTTGAATTGGCCAATTGGGCGATCGGGTGCCACTCGAAATATATATATATATATATATATAACTCTAGAGGTTTGTTCGCGTCACCTGCCCCAACATGCTCCTATTCACTCCAATGCACTCCGATACGTTGATTCCGGTCATTCCGGTGACGCCAACCAATTAGAGTGCATTGGAGTGAGTAGGAGCATGTTGGGGCATGGCGACGCGAACAAACCTTAGATAATTCGACGATTGCGATCGACACGATGGAATAATAGCACTCGAAACGCGAGTTGAATAAATTAATATTTAATAATTAAGTAAGATTAAAATATTAATTAATACTTAATGATTAGATAAATTAATATTTAATAATTAAATAAGACCCGTGGAGAGGTTTCAAATTACAGTTGAATATTATGTATTAAAATGAAATATCGGTTTAGGAAACGGTATGTATCTATCTGAAGATAAACTGAAGATAAAATATAAACGCATTTGACTCTTTTTGTAATTCTTCGCTCGATAGTTTTTTCCCAGTTACGTATCTTCCTACCTTGGGCATTCGACTGAAGTCGAAGCGACTCCGAGAATCAAGACTGTTACTACGTCCCGATAGGAACAGACGTTTACAACTCAAGGAGGCAGGATAACTTTCGAAAAATCGAAAATCCCATTTGAAACGAATTTTCGGCGTATCTAGACGACGATAACGGGCACGATGGTCGTGTCACGTGAGTATCGAGCGGTCGTGGTACCGTACGTAACGCGAGCACTTCCGCTTCCGTGGACGGTTAGGTCTCGCCATTTGGGTCGTGACCACGGAGTCGTGACCGTCATTAAGGTTAAGGGCCTGGGATCGTCGCCCGCGACGAAAGGGGAGGCCGCCTGCTCCCTGGAAAACGAGCGTCACGCTCATCGCTGTTCGCGTCACCCCTGTGCAGCACCGCATCGACTGCCGACCGTCGTCACATCGAGATAAATTTTACTACTTTGGCACTGACGAAACATGGCTTATTGAAGAAGATGAAGGGTGCGCGAAAATATATCGTTTCTCCGAGGAGAGGAGACGGAGGAGACCGCAGCTGCGACGAGGCGAGTCATCAGACTGACTACAGTCAATCCGCAAATGGACATAAGGTCAAAATTCACGCTGTCCCCTGCGAGGGGGACTGCTGCTGATGCGAGAAAGAACAAAGGTGCGTCCTCAAGGTCACTCGCCAGACAATCGAGATAAACAGGCTGCCGTTCGCGCCTCTTCGCGCCTCGCATATGTTTCCTCATGTCACGTGTCCTTTCAGATGTCAATAAGAAGCTCCATCTGGGAACTTTGCGCAGAAGAGAATCTGCTGGCGCCAATAACTTCCCTAATGATGTACAACCAACAAAGTACAATGTACAGAAAACAAAAGATTTTACTAAGAGACCGAGACCTAAAGGACAATATCATGGCGGTGCAGAGGAGAATTCCAAGGTCGATTCCGCATAATTATCCTGCTCCTACTTTTCCCGAGTTTAGGGCCACTTTGACCAAATTCCGATTAACTTAATCGACCGATTAAGTGCCAATGGTGATTGATCAATCTGCTTAACGACAAATGCGATTGGTCAGTTCTAATGGAATAATTGGCCGATTAAGTTAATCGGAGTTTGATCGAAGTGGCCCTTATTCTTATCAAATTTTATATATTTGTACATTTATATAATTTCTATATCTATAGGTAGTGGAAGAGAAGTTACCTGTGTATGGCTCAGTATTGGTCCAAAGAAGCAAAAAGAACGGCAATCACTTGCTGAATTTTCACTACGAGCGATATATGATGCGAGATGCACAAAACAGAGATGTAGGGAGACATGGTTCCAACAGCAATAGATTGCTGCCACCAGTGCAGCGGCATAAATACAACAAGGAGCAATTTGTACAAGCTAGGTAATAATAATATAACGTAACTAGGTAGTTTTCTATATTCCGGTGCCCACATCCATATAAATTCACAGATATTATCTGAATACTTGATTGTTTAGGATGTTATCTGGATATCGAAATAATACATTTGCTTGGCTATTACTTGAAGTCATCAATAGAGTAGCCAGTTAATTCAATGTGATAAAAACTCCGAGATATTGTAGAAATCTATTATAGCTTATTTATGTGAATTGAAAATGTCTTACAATTAGACGACAGCATTACTCAGTAGAATTATTCTATATGAAATATTGCGTTACGTTTTATTTAACGTTTCTTGGATAGAATCGTGAAATCTGGATACTTGATTTCTTAATCATTTCAATTTAATACTGAGGTACTCAAATAATACTCAAAATTATTTTGTACTAACAGTATTATTGGATAGTATTATTTTAATATAAAAATAATATATTAAAACTCTGTATATTAGAAGTATAATATACTTTTATATATTCTTATGTACATTGGTAGCTGCCAATTTATTGTGACTGCAAGCAGAGATTATTCTTTACATTTGACTAACCCTGATATTCTTGTGGATTGGAAATCGATTGAACAAATTGTAAGTGTTTTTTCATTATAAGTCATCAATTTTGTTGTTGCATAAAATTTATTATAAAATTTTCTTATATATATTATTGTTATATGTGTGTGAATTATAAATCTGATTTAATTTATTTACAGATATTACACAATTCAGAAAATCTCTCTTGTCCTATTTGTTTACATCCACCAGTCGCAGGCAAAATGACTCGCTGTGGTCATGTTTATTGCTGGCCTTGTATTCTCCGTTATTTACGTTATTGTCAAGAAACACGCAATTACAAATGTCCGATTTGTGATGAATATCTTCACAAAAATGATTTAAAAAGGTAACTTTGTATAAAATTATAATAAATATATACTGAGACATGTTCATGAAAATATTCTAATTGTGTATATATATTCCTTTTAGCGTGATCGAGATTACACGAAGCACATTCAGTTTGGGTGAAATAGTAAATCTATGTTTGATGCGTCGTGAAAAGAATTCCTTGTTTGCTACACCTGTGAAATCTGCTATTCAACCCCCAACAACATTTTTGTCTGTTTCAGAGAATACTAATAATCAAATATATTCGAAACTTCTTATCGCAAATATGAATGATGTAAGTTCTAAAAAACTCATTGTATTATGTATAAATACAAGAATAATAACGCGGATGTGAAAATTGTCTTCAGATTGTGGACATCTTGGAGTACGAGTCTTCGGAATTAGAACTTGAACTTAAGAATAATCCAGACATGGCTCTTGACATCGAGCAAGCGCTCAGTGAATTATCAAAGAGGAGAGACAAACTACTGTGGAAGGTGATATTAACTTATATAATATTACATATTCATATAATATAGAATAATGAAAAATATGAGATGTATGTATAAAGACCGCAGAATCTAAAGATGCTCTATTGACCGAAAATATAACGGAAAAAGACATTGCTGAAGAAACACTGCAAAAATATGAAGTAAATGTTGATGCATGTTGCAAAGATGATGATGATAAGTCTTTAGCAAAACAATCTTCAATAGATAGTGTTTCCAGCGATAGCCAGACTGCTTCAAGCCCTTCTAAATTTTCTTACTTTTATCAAGGTAAATAATTTCGCAAATTGTCAAAAATTTAATACTTGAAACTTTTTGTACTACATAATACTATTTTAGAGATAATAATAATGTTACATTAATAAACTATTTTTTAGCGGAGGATGGACAACATATGTATCTACACGCGGCGAACGTGAAAATGCTGGAGATGCAGTATGGTAATCTCGAGCACTGTCCTCCTGTAATAACGGGCAAGCTTCTCGAAAAGGAAGCAAGCATCTGCACGGAAGAGCTAAGACGAAGATTACGGTATCTTTGTCACTTACCACTTACTTGTCCATTCGAATTAGCCGAGATCGAATTAAAACCACCACTTGTATCGAAGGAAGTTCTTCATGCTTTCCATGGTGATCATTTTTCATTTTTTATAAAATTTTTACTGTTTTATGATTTATATTATAGACATACGTTATTTATTTAATTGTTGACATATATTGATCTTTTTATTATCAGAACAACTACATTCAAGACAGAAGTATAGAGAACAGAGAGAACGCGAGGAAAGAAAAAGGGAGAAAAAGATAATAGAAAAAGAAAACAGACAAATTGGCATATACCCAACGCCCAAAATAGACATCGAATCTTATCAACATTTTCCTGAATTGCAATCAGAACTACAATTGTCCAAGTAAGTATAAATAATCATTATTTTCATTTTATCGCATTTTATTTAAGTTTTATACATATTGCATTTGGTAACATACAGAAATTATCATTTTAATTATCATGGTCTGACATAGCGAGAACGTACTGTCACCTTCAGAATCGGTTATGTCAAGTATCGCTAGTAGTCCAGCTTTGAGTGCGTTTGACGAAATTGCTCCAAAACAAGAAATAGATCATTCGCGTGAACAGACCCGGACATTCGCTGACATAGCAAAGACATCATCAATGCCAACAAAGATATCTAATAAACCCACCAACGCATGGGCAGCCGTAAAATCGAAGACGCACTCCGGTACAACGAGTGCATGGTCCAACAAAGACGAAGAAACATTGTCGACAAAGACACATAATAAGTCTACCAATGCTTGGCCGTCTGTTAAATCAGGAATGTGTTCCAGTACACCAGGTACCTCGTTTAACGAAGATGAAACAAAACCGTACGTTTCTGAAGGTAAGTCGCATATTGAAATCGAATAATGGCCATTTCTACCAATGCAGATTAACTTTAATCTCAGTTTAACTTACTCTTTATCTTTTTCTAATTCTTAGAACTAGAAAAAGATAAAGAGTGAATTAAACTGAGATTAAAGTTAATCTGCATTGGTAGAAATGGACATAAGTCGTCTAATATTACGAGTATAGATTTTTTGATCGCTTATCTAAACCATTGTTTTCAGAAGCAAAAGATGAAGGTAATGCATCTGGTAAGAAGAAGAAGAAAAAGAAAGGGAAAGGAACTGTACTGTTTACAACTGGTATGACATCTGGTTATTCTTTATAATTACTATATATTATCGCATGATATTTTTATTCATCGTGCGCTATGCGTAATGGTAATTGGTAGAATTTCATTGAATCTATCGTAGAAAATTTGATTTCGTTTACAGCTCTTGCCACCATTGTTTGACGTACTAAAAATACGTACGGCATACGTATTAACTGTCTTTATTTCTCTATACTGAAATTGTAATTATTTGCCATAGGAAAAGAAAAGATCAATTGTCAAGGTTCTCGCATATTGTGCTCACGAATAAAAATTTTACTTCATTTATACGATTGATTTATTAAAAAAACACTCCTCTCCCTATCCTTATGCTTCCGAATGCCTATTTCGTTACAAGTGCAAGTAAAATCATTTGCACTCATTTATTGAACTGGTATGAATTAATACTGTATAAAGCGAAAAAGTCGGACGTGGATAAAATCACAGAAGTTCAATCTTTATTCTTCTTTTATATATTCCTTAAAACAGACAAACAGAAAGTAAAGAATCGGCATTTTTTAATCGTTGAGACTCTTCATATGATTCATACATATTGTAATATCAAATTATCATATTATTCTATGTGTTTATTGGTATAGAAGAAAAGAATGCAATATTTAATTTTGGTAATCGCTCTATATTTACGAAGTCTGGAACATAGAAAATTAACAGATCTTCTCAAGAATAAATCGTAAGTACGACGATAAAATAAATAAGTTAATAAAGAGTACATTTACTTCTCAAAGTAGAAAATTGTGAAATAGAGGAACTCGTTCAAAAGACAATGCTAAAGAAACGCAAGGAATGATTAGAGCAAAGACCGCAGCTGTGTAATGATTCTATGTTCGTTTATTCGTTTTTTTTTTTGGTTTTTTTTGTTTGTTATTTTTTTAAGTGCCAGGCAGAAGTAGTGATGGGCAGTGGCAAGACAAAGCCAGAGACGATTCTTTTTAGTCGACTTCCTCAATAGTGGGTCCAGATGCACCGCCGCCGCTAGGTGTTGCACCAGGAGCGGCGCCGCCAGCTCCGGGGAAACCGCCTGGCATTCCACCGGGCATGCCACCGGCACCCTGGTAAAGCTTCGTTACGATGGGATTGCAGATAGCTTCGAGCTCCTTCTGCTTGTGCTCGTATTCCTCCTTGTCGGCCAACTGATTCGCATCGAGCCACTTGATGATGTCGTTGCATTTGTCCAAAATCGTCTGCTTGTCCGACGCGCTGATTTTGTCCTTCAGCTTCTCGTCCTCGACTGTGCTCTTCATATTGAAGCAATAAGATTCGAGGCCATTCTTAGCCGCAATCGTTTCTTTCTGCTTCTCGTCCTCACTGCGGTATTTCTCCGCTTCGTTTACCATCCTTTCAATGTCCTCCTTGCTGAGTCGACCCTTGTCGTTGGTGATGGTGATCTTATTTTCCTTGCCAGTAGATTTGTCTACGGCGGAGACGTTGAGGATACCGTTTGCGTCGATGTCAAACGTAACCTCGATCTGAGGAACTCCGCGAGGTGCTGGGGGGATACCGCTAAGCTCGAATTTACCCAGCAGATTATTGTCCTTGGTCATGGCGCGCTCACCCTCGTATACCTGAATCAATACACCGGGCTGATTGTCGGCATAGGTAGTAAAGGTCTGAGTTTGCTTTGTCGGGATGGTGGTGTTCCTCTTGATGAGCGCGGTCATGACACCGCCGGCAGTCTCGATACCCAGAGAGAGCGGAGTGACGTCAAGCAGAAGCAAGTCTTGCACTTCCTCGGATTTGTCACCGTGCAAGATAGCCGCCTGTACGGCTGCACCGTATGCCACAGCCTCATCAGGATTGATGGACTTGTTGAGCTCTTTGCCATTGAAGAAGTCCTGCAGGAGCTTCTGAATCTTGGGAATACGCGTGGAGCCGCCGACCAGAACAATATCGTGAATCTGGGCCTTGTCCATCTTGGCGTCGCGCAGCGACTTCTCGACGGGTTCAAGAGTGCCACGGAAGAGATCCGCGCAGAGCTCCTCAAAACGAGCTCGGGTGATGGAGGTGTAGAAGTCGATTCCCTCGTACAAGGAGTCGATCTCGATGCTGGCCTGTGTGGAGGACGACAGGGTACGCTTGGCACGTTCACAGGCCGTGCGCAGACGACGAAGGGCGCGTTTGTTCGAGGTCAGGTCCTTCTTGTACTTGCGCTTGAATTCCTGCACGAAGTGATTGACCATGCGGTTGTCGAAGTCCTCACCACCCAAATGGGTGTCACCGGCCGTGGACTTGACTTCGAAGATACCATCCTCGATCGTCAGGATAGATACGTCGAAAGTGCCACCACCGAGATCAAAGATCAGGACGTTCCGCTCGCCGGTGGCCTTCTTGTCGAGACCGTACGCGATCGCGGCGGCGGTGGGCTCATTAATGATACGCAATACATTTAAGCCCGAGATGGTACCAGCGTCCTTGGTTGCCTGACGCTGCGAGTCGTTGAAGTAAGCGGGGACGGTGATCACAGCATTGGTGACAATCTTTCCTAAATATGCCTCTGCAGTCTCCTTCATTTTTACCAGGACCATCGAACTCACTTCTTCGGGGAAGAAAGTCTTCGTCTCTCCTTTGTATTGTACTTGGATCTTTGGCTTGCCACTATCGTTTACTACGGTGAACGGCCAGTGTTTCATGTCAGCCTGGATGGTCGGGTCCTCAAAGCGACGTCCGATCAACCTTTTGGCATCTAATTAATCAAAATGAAAAAAAAAATAGAATTAGTAACATTGAACATTTCCAAATTGGCATTTTACAAGATAATAAACAAAGAATACAATAATAATTGCGACAATATTTACAATACTTTCATATTTATTTGCGAAATACATTTAAATTAATTTTTTTCTTGCTCATTTCCAACAATAGCAAATCTACTAATTTATCAAGTGTGCATGTTGATATTTGATAACATTACAATCTTTATATTTATTTATATGAAACATATATTTCAATGTATTTATTTACATTATACTTATTTATATTCTTTGCTCATTTCAACCAATAATAAATTATTGCTAATTTATTGAATATATTTTAATGCCAGGGTTGGGAAGTAATGCGTTACTTGTAACGCCGTTACCGTTACAGTTACTTTTTTTTAGTAACGAATTGGTAACGTTATATTTTTTCATTAGTAACGGTAACGCAGTTACATTTTGTGGGTAATGGTAACGAATATAATCGTTACTTTGTACATGTACGTACAATACATATGTTTGGAAAGGACATAAGCGAGTTTTAAAAGAAGGGAGCGTTATGTTTGATCATGTTGCAATTAATATAGACAGCCGGATTTTATTCTAAAAAAAAGTTCATTAAAAATTTTGCGAAAAAGGAACGGAAATTGTAACGATAACTGTAACAAGTTACTTTTCAAAAGTAACTTTCCCAACCCTGAATTTAATGCTTTTTTCACACAGTAAATACTTAATGTCGCCAAAATTATAAACGCACAAACAATTTTATACCGCAGAATTTTATTTTATATAACATTCTAGATCTTAGTGCTAGTCATCCCAGTAAATCGATCGCAGGCGTGGAAGGAGATAAGCTCGACACACACCCGATGTATCTATAGAAAGGCGAGATATATCACGGAGCTGATACCGACGCGAATGACGTGATCTAAGCCGATTCTCGAGAAACTCGCCAAGTCACGATCCAATTTCGTAACGTAATTAAAATTTTCGTAACGTAATTTTGTACGGAGTGACGCGTGACTCCTAGTTGGCGGGTCTAAAAAATTCGATGCCATAAAATTCGATTTATGAGAGGTCGATTAGGAAACTAAATAACTGAAAAAATTTCGAAAAGCACTACCGCGTCTCAATAAGGTACGAATAAAGTGGAAACTTTTGTACGGTGGGCGAACAGGAAGTAGGCAGAGGCGACTTACCGAAAATGGTGTTGTTGGGGTTCATGGCGACTTGATTCTTGGCGGCGTCCCCGATGAGACGCTCGGTCTCCGTGAAGGCCACATAGCTGGGCGTCGTGCGGTTGCCCTGATCATTGGCGATGATCTCGACCTTGCCGTGCTGGAAGACGCCGACGCAGGAATAGGTCGTGCCAAGATCGATACCGACCGCGGGTGCCTTCGCCATTTTCTCCGGTGTGGTGGTCTGCAAGGTAAACGTGGACGATCACACCTCGTGCGGGGACGGGATTTATTACCACAGACGAGATATATATATATATATATTATCGCGCCTCGCGTAGTTTCGTTTCTCGGTGAAAACTCGGAGCGAGAAGCACTTACCTTTTTAAAGTTGCTCCTAAAGAGAGTAGAAATTCGTGTGGACAAACGAAGAGGTTCCTCGCGTGACGATTCGCAACGTTAGTGACGAACCCGCGCCCCTGCCCCCCTATATATAGGCGAGCGGCCCGATGCGGCAGCTTCTGGAACGTTCCTTCCGCGCAGGGTCGCCCGCCGGCCAATCGCGCGCCCACTCGAACGGAAGTCGGCGCCGCGATTGGCCGAGCGGCATCGACCCGGGCGACACCGCCGGAGTCAATCGAACGACCGTGGGCGTCGCTTATCGATCGCGCGCCGCGAGGTCGCGTCGTAGCCGCGAGGCTTCCAGAGTTTTTCGCGCGCGGTCCGCCGGACGATTTCCTTTTACGAATTTTACGTCGCGGCCGCGCGCCGATCGATCGATCGAGCGATCGGCGGAAAAGGGCGGGCGAGCGACGAGGGCGATCGGCTTGCCCACGAGGTTCCGGTTTCCGCCTGGAAGTCGGCGGAAATCACGACGGGGGGAATGTCGGGGGGGCGTTCTCACGCGAGTAAATTCTAGAAACGACCGGCGACGTGCACGCTCGCGTCATTCCGATTTCCGACAAATGACGATCCGATTGCGGCGGGAACGTGCGGCCAAGGCCCGCCAAGGTTCCCCGGAATTCGCGCGTGTGTCCGAGTGACGTCAATGGATCGATCGTCAGGGAAAACCGCGGAATCGATCATCCACGGCAGTCCAGGTTTCCCGGGGAACGCAGTCTCGGGATGTTACTCCGGAATGTCTGCTCCGAGCGTCGTTCGGGTACCGACCGTCAATGACCTCATCCATACAGCACAGAAATTGCAGCAACATTTCGGCAATATTGCAATGTTGCTGCAATATTGGGACGGGACCCCTCGCCTCGTGCTTCCGCCCGTGGCAATCGAGTCTCACGATTGCGAGCTCGATTTCGCGTGCATGACTCACGGCTACGATCAGCTACGATCAAAGTAATTGTCACCTTGTCGCCGCGTTACGGACGGAAAATTTTATCGCGTTCTCGCGTGGCGTGACTCGGGAGACTCGCGTGGCTTCTCACTGGCTTCGGGAAATCGCGAGAAAGTTCCATCATGATCGATGGAACGTCCGCGAGTTTCATTTTCCACGCTAGATTACCTCCGCGATCGTTGTAAATAAATTATATAGCGTAGAAGTTGTATTGCTCTTCAACGGTTTCGGGAAGTTCCTTTTATGCTTCGCACAAAAAAGCGATTTTAATTTAACCCGGAGTTGCTAAGATGCGATTACTTTATTAAACTTCAGCTAATTTAAGAGCTCGAGTCGTAATATTGCACGTGAAATTTTAGATTGACGGGTAATTATATTTGCTGGAGTTAAGAAGCTACAATGACAAACGTAGAGTAACTGTGAAAATAATAAAGTTTATGATATCTAGGATTTGCCATACTCTATTTTAATAAGTTTATAATATCTAGGATTTTTTCATTCCACTTTAATAAGTTTATAATATCTAGAATTTGACATGCTCCACTTTAATAAAGCGCCCTAATAAATATATTTTGAATATATTGCATGTTAAAATATTAATATTTTAAATATATATTGCAGGTGAAATATTAAAATGGAATGAGTTATAAGATTAAATGAAGATTTTCTGACTACAACAGTGTGCTGTTTGCTTTGGCCCCGCCGATAAAAATATTTTGAATACATTGCACGTTAAAATATTAATATTTTGAATATATTACAGGTAAAATATTAAGAGATTGAAAATGTATTATAAGATTAAATGAAGATTTTCTGACTACAACAGCGTGCTGTTTGCTTTGTCCGCCCACTTTAAGTGCATCAGCAGGAGGGAAAGCTTCGAAAAATTCTTTGTTGAGTCACGTATGTACATACATTCTCATAAGCTGGGCGAAGTACCGAATTGCCGACTCGATATTCGCACACGCGGTAAAATTGCCTCCAATGCCAACGACACTCGTGTCGGGTTCACATCCGCGTAGAAAAAAGGGAGAAGGCGCGATTCGCGCGATCGATAACGATTTAACTCGACCACGTGGCTCTTGAAGGTGCCCGAACGAAGCGGTAGGAATGGGTTAGAAAAAGAACGAGCATTGCGCGAGAGCACGTGAGAACGTCGTATTATTTTTCTCCTTTTCCCGACAACAAGTGGGAAGCGACGAAAACGAGAAAACGAAACTTTTACATTTGGCTCGGTCACACATTACGAGACGTAATCGTTAGTGATTACGGTATCGTGTCTCCTGCACTGAGAAAAATTTACTAAATTTCAATAAATGTTTTCTCCAATAGTACTAATAAAGTATTCTTTTGAATTCAGTTAATATTTTCCGAATGAAAAAAATATTCATCCAATTGAAAACAAATTTTCTAAAATTAAAGAAAGAATCGTTTGCTTCGCCAGTAATAATCAAACCAAGTGATTTTGTTGAACGACCCAACTGGCCAATTTTTTTATTAAATTACGACGTTTCGACCATAGGTTTTGGTCCTTATCAAGTATAAAAATAATCTATGTCATATGAATATAAGGTGTGTCAAA
>NJRL01000376.1:58628-76639 GCA_003063815.1 Aphaenogaster rudis
ATCTTACATGTCCTGCGTGTCTAGATATAACAGTTCTTTTTGAGTTCATTTCGAACAGATTACGCTAATTCATATAGAATTTAAAAGAAGTGAATTCTTTTTGAACTCATAACGACCACCAAGCCACCTGTGCTATCTGGGCGGATATCTACTTATAGTTAAGTCTATCAAAGTGTCTATCTAGCTATAAAATATATATCGAGATAATCAGAAATTCTGTTTGACTAGAATGCATTTTTATATACGTCTTTTTGATATAATCAAAAGATTTTTTTCTTTGTGTAGAACCGCAAATTCTAATCTTTAGTCCGATCTCGAGCAACAGCTTTGGAAGGAATCGCTTCCTGCGTACTTTTATAGATGAGTGACAGTTTTTATTCGCTTTCTGTCGAATCCGAAAAAAATCCTACCCGAAATTCACGAGTGTTCTGCTTTTATGAACAAGGGATCCCGAAAGATCCTAAAATTTGGTCGAAGAATCGCCGAAACTAGGATGGAGGATTTCAGAACACTCTACGCTGCGGCGTAACGAGTCTCTTTGAACATTTCCGCTCGCATGATTCCTTCGTTACTAATTGTACAAGGATGACGCATTTTCTTTGATTAACTGAAATGACAAAGTCTCTTATGACAACGATTATTAATGATTAACGAGCGGTGAACATTGACCTTCGTCTAGCGACCGTGAAACGCGGAGCGATCGTTCGTTGGAACCGTCCTCTTGACCCAGGGCTGAGATATAAATACGTAATGTACACATTATGCGTCCCGATTATTCGTATCTATCGGGTAAATTTAGATAAGAATTTTCGCAAACGCCGACGGAGTTGTTTGCGATCGACATTTATTTTTCGCGCGCGAGGATCTCTATTCTCTCGCGCGCATAATCGCTCTCCGGAAGGAATGTTAACGAACAGGTGACATCGCGATGAGACTTAACGCACGTATGTACGTACGTGACTTGTATTTCTGTATCTAACGCGATCGTCCGTCCGAAGTATTATTCAAATTACAGCCGATCTGCGTAGTCCGTCGTTTACGATAAATCCACCTGTTCGTTTAACTTTGTCCCCGGCGCGATAAGCGACGCGTATATTGTTTGCGCGTTTAATAAAGGTCCACAGATACGCGATAAAGTTTAGAGAATTATCGATAACCGGGACGTGTGAAATTAAGTAAATTGCGAGTATCTTACTCCTATTTTATCTGATGACTATCAAAACTCGTTAATTCCAGTAGCGTAGCCAGGGGGGGATTAGGGGAATAAATCCCCCCCCCCCCGAAATTTTGGAACCAAATATGAAAATATGAAAATGAAAGGTTGAAAGCCGAGAGAGAAATTAAATGATAAATGCTTTAAGGTCTAAAGAAAATGTCCTGTGTGAACAAATATTGTTATCTTATTTAATTAAAAAAGTTATGAGTTGTTCTGTGATTTAATTTTTTTAAAATCCTCTCCTCGAAATAAAACCTTAGCACCTGGTTGATTCATTTTGTAAATACGATCGCAAATATTGATCGTTTATTCCGTTGGCGGAAACCTATGATCTTATTTATATAATGTTAACTTTTTATTATATCGAGTAACTCGATGCACTCAAACGTGATACTGGGACTTCTTGGAACTTGGGTGATTGTATTACTTTTAGCGATTACTTTATCAATTTGATATACAGGGTGTCCCGCAATAGGATGTACATAGCTTAAATATGTGTTCCTGACGTTCTTTTAATAAACTTTTCAACAGTTTTTTCCACGCTTAGTGAAATAATAAAATGTAAAGAATGTGACGGAAATATGACATTTAGTGAATCAAGTATTCGTGGACTTGGATTCAAATTAATGATTTTACTGAAAAAACTAGTCGTCAAACTTTAAACGCGTTTTTCTCGAAACGATGTTTTTAATTAAAACGGTGTACACGATATCTCAGGCTATAATTGATGAATTGACTTGAAATTTGAAATACATGTTCAGATAAATAGTAGTTTCGATGTGACGTAGGATTTTGTTGATAACATTTTTTGTTTAAAAGATATAAATAATAATAGTGCAGATTTTTGTGCAAAAAATGGTTAACAAAATTAAAAAAATTTTTTTCGTCCATTTAGAAAGATAAAGAAAAAAAGCTACGTCACATCATAGGTAATACTATATAATTAATGAAAAAACTTTGTATTTTTGTTTCTGATGAACCAAAAAAAGTTATATCATACTATTGTACACCATCCGCCCGCGCATGAAAAGACACAAAGAACGCAAAATCATATAACTTCGACAAATATGCATATTTTTAAATAAAATTTTACATGCATACTCTTTAAGATATATATTAATAAATATGTAAAAATGAATAAAATCGCATTCGTACTTTTTCCGTAATTAAATTCCAAAAATCAGTCTTTTTAGGCTGGTCACAGTAGGATAACCCTTTAATTCTATATGAATTAGCGTAATCTGTTCGAAATGAACTCAAAAAGAATTCCTGTTCAATAGTATTCTTACGGAGTATAAAAAGAATTCCTTTTGTATCTGAAAGAGCCCAGAATTGGTGACATAAAAGTAAATTCTTTTTGAACCCTTAAAAGTGCTTTTAGAACAGAAATGGGATGAAAAAGGAATTCATTTCATAATTCTTTTTGGATTCTCTTTGCTATCTGGGAAGTTATTCCCATTTGAATGCTCCTATGTACGTATGTACATTCGTACGTTCAAGCATCATAAACATAAAAGAGGGCTTTGAAAATAAATGTAATTGTCCTTGAAAGGTGTATTCGGTAAAGTCGAACACCAGAGATGATTTGCTGAATCGAATAATTCATGCTTCCAATACCATCAAAAACGATCCCGAAATTGTTATGAGTTCCGTCACCTCGATTTAACGAAGGGCGAGAATGCCTAGCTAATCAAGGTCATTTTGAAAATGACATGTAACTGCAACATTTAATTTTGTGAAACTTTAACTGAAGTACTTATTTAAAATTTTTGACTCAGTGTTATTTTTCGCACGTAGGTAAGTGCCAATAACTTTGTACCGATAGATTTTAGGCTATATTTATTGGAACTTTTCGGCTCAAAAGAACGTCAAGAACACATACTTAAGCTATGTACATCCTATTGCGGGACACCCTGTATATTGGGCTCGACAGTTTAAATAATAACGAGAGAAACGACACTATCGAAATGATAATTGTATGTCTTTTTCTTTTTCTGCTCGTCGTTTTCTAATAAAACGCAAGATATGACATAAAAAAGCGTCTAATTTATATCTTTATAGATATAATATAAATAATTTCTCTAAAACAAAATTCGACCAATTGTTCAACCAAGATTTAAAGTATTCAATTTCAGAGATGAAGCACATCTAGAAATTTTGCCGCAAAATAAACGTAACGACAAAATTGATGCATGTCGCAGGGGTGCTACTAAGACATTAAGAAAGACATTAAAATTCACCGAGTCAGCGCAGGATGTAAATCGCGAGCAGACCAGCGCACACAGGCGCAAATAAATGCAGCTCTCTTCCGACCCTCGCGCACACCCACCACCGTGCGCGAAGGGTACATCAGCGACGATGATGAAACGACAGGACAGGCGGACCGGCCGGTCTCTATCAGCGCGTCGACGATAATCCGTCGAATACTTTGTCTGGAATCATCGCAGATTGGCCGGCGGTTCTCTCCCCCTCTCACTCTCTCTCTCTCGCGCTATACCGGCGAGAGATCCCTTAACGAAATCCCCCCCGGATGTCGTTATAAAAGCCGGCGCGACCCGGCGCGCCGTTCGTCTTTCTTCGGCGGCGATTCAGGTTCCCGACTTGTGCGCGCGACCAGCAATCCCTCACGATCACCATGGTGCAGATAGTCGGCAAGTACCAATACGTGTCGGGCGAGAACTTCGAGGATTACATCAAGAGCCTCGGCAAGGCCGACCTCGCCGACGCGTTCCTGCAGGCCACGCCGGTCGTGGAGATCCAGCAGAACGGCGATCAGTGGGTCGTCACAGTCACCAGCCAGGGCAAGACCGTCACCGCCACCTTCAAGCCCGGAGAGGTCTACGACGAGCAGCTTCCATCCCAGGGTCTCATCTTCAAGGTGGGTCCCACCCAGAGAACGAGAGTGTATATCGCCTCAATCGTGCATATTGAGCGAGAGTCATATTGAGTCATCAAATATGAATAAATTAAAATTAATGCGACAGACATTTAGGATTACTCCCCGACATTGAATACAATGGTTCATCTAAAGGTACCCTTGGAATATCTTCTTCCACGCAGTTTCGAAAAGGAAGCTGCGAGGTTTCGAGAGATTTGATATTCCGGGAGAAGGTACAGAGACAAAAAAAGATGTATCAGCAGCATTAAGTCTAATTGGAAATATAATCTTGTTAATTCAATAACAATTTTAATAAAATAAAATCATACGTATTTGTTTCATTAATAATGTTATTGAATTAACAAAGTTATTTCCAATTAGACTTAATGCTGTTGATACATCATTTTTTTTCCGCGTAACTTTAGATGGACCATTCTGTGTGGAGACTGATTAGATAAAACAACTTTCAACACTGAATTTTTCACATCTCATTTGAGCAAGCCTCACGCCAATTTGCGTTAAGTGACGGAAGTGAGTCTTCTTTTTTTTTTTATTTCTCTCGCACAAAAGCGCACGAGGGGGTCCCGGTGACAGTCGAAGGGTACAAAGATCAACGGGCTTCAATGCAAAAATGATCTATCTTCCGTTCTAACGTCATTATCGCTCGACGCGAGTACCGTTATTCTTACAATAAATATAATCGACGATTACAATTGTTATACATTCGTTTTACACCGCAGAGCGTTACCACGAAAGAGGGCAACGGCTTCAAAACGGAGACCACCTTAGCCGGGGACCTCAAAGCGATCCGAGTTTACGAATTCACAGACACCGGAATGGTCGTGGTAAGTGTGATTCCGATAAATAGCAATGTTATATAACAAAAACGATCCTGTACAAATGACAATGACGTAATATAACAAAGTGCATGTGCCTTACGCGTTTTTTCTCTTCCGTTTCAGCACCTATCCTCCAACAAGAGCGACGTTAAAGCCAAGCGTACATACAAAAGACTGTAAAGCCGATTCCTAATTTAAATAGCAATACGTAACATCGCACTTCATTAAAGAGATTGAAATGTAAAAGTGCCTCTTTTCTTTTTGTCCATCACTCCGTCCGTTTCCCCAGAGATGTTCCGAGACGAGAGGCGGCGAGGTGTCGATGAGACAGGACGACATTAGGACGTAATGCTGGATAACACTGTTCAAACGTAATATTTATTTATTCAATTATGAATTCTGAGAAAAAAAAGAAGAATAAAATGGTGACAAATACGCGTACACAAGAAAATCGGAATAAAACACGCATATAAAACGCGCGTGTGATACGCTAAGCTATGCTCTCTCTCACTCTCCTTGATACGAAGCCGCATCTTACTGCATATCATATCGAATATTGTGCGCGTATACAGTTCGGTGTCGCGACGCCCTACGCAAAGGACTCGCCGCGTATCCGTTCGCATCTCAAACGCATTCGTCTAATTAAAAAGAATCGCCAATCCTTTTAATCTTAGATCTCGCCGCGCTTGCGGGAGCGCATCGCTTTACGCTCGTCTCGAGACCATCGCACGGGCATGTCTCGGTTTCGGTAAAATCAGACGAAAGAGATAATATTCCACGATCGGAGGTCAAGCGGGATAAAAATAAAGAGAAACCGTTTTTTTTTTTTTTTTTTTCGACCGAAGCAACATCGAACGTCGTCGGTCCGAGCACGTGCTCTAACAGTGGAAGCGTTAAACGCAAGAGAAAAGAATCGAGATTTGTGCGGTGTACAAAAGCTTTAAACGCACGCGACATTCACCGACGTCGATTGCGCTGAGAAACGCGAAAAGCAGGATCCAAACGTTTGGTGAGAGAAAATTTAAAAAGAACCGAAATGCTAATATCTGCAGGACACAGTATTTCTCTAATTCTCTTTGAAATTTTTCTTTGCATTCTCTCTTTCCATCATTAAACCTTTGGATTACGCTCCTTTTCTCTTCCTCTGTTCATATACATATATAAACTTCTTCTGGCTTCTCTTGTGTATCGTTCGAATTTATTTAATAGTACTGTAAGGTATCACATTAAACCATTAGGGTGCTGTACACATAGATTAGATAGCATTATATTATCATGATTACGAGTCAATATATATCTCGCAATGAATTCAACTTCAAAAATAGGAACAAACAAGAATAAATATATACGCTTCCCTCTCCTCCACTTTTCCTTTTCATCATTTTTCCTTTGTCGTTCGAGTAAAATTGTGTCGCGAGCAATCGTTATCAATTATAATGCGCATATAAAATTAAAAAATTGTAAAAAATCCATATATTTTATCAAGTTTCGTTAAAGGTTAAAGATTAACATACTGCCGTATCGGAGTTGAAAGTCTATTTTCAGGCCGTCACGAGCACCATCTGAGGTCCTCTCAGACAATCTCGGGCCCGCGGATCAGCATTGAAAATAATGACGCATGAAAACGCATCCGAATTATATTTACATAACAAGACTATCGATCCTTATTGTGATAAGGCAGCAGTTGTCGAAAGCAATGTTTAGGGTACGCTTCGCTCTCGTTGTTAGATGAATATCTCTGTCACATATGTATGCATTCACGTAAGAACAATAAAAAAATTTTTCGATTCGACATGTATATCCCCCTAAACACTACTCCAGTGGATGTCCCGACGCGCGGTCGTGCTCTGTCCGTTAAACAATAATAATAAGGAGAAACCTATGTGCCGGTTCACGTAAACCCGCGACGGCGTGTAATCCCTAGGCCGACATTGTGTTGTCGCGAAGCGGCGGACAGTTCGCAGCTTACCGATCGACTGTTCAATCAGCGATCAGCTGATTATCGGTCGGCACGTTCACCGGCGACGCGTCCTTCCGCGGTACGTCATCCTCGGGCTTGCTCGTTGCTGTTATGACGGCGGCTTTGGTCACGTCCTCCTTGGGAATTCCATTCTGCAATACCTTGGTCTCGCTCAAGGATGTTCGCTTCGTTGCACTGGAGGGGGTCCTCGGCGTAGTCTTCGATGCCGGAGTGGACTTCTTCGTTGGCGAGATCGCGGAAGCGTTTCCGGTCGATTTCCCAGCTGACAATGTGCGTGTCTTCGTAGCGCCAGTAGCTGTGCCGATAGACGCAGAAACGCGACCAGTGGTCCTGGGCGCGGACGCTCCAGAACGGGAGATTTGCTTGTTGACCGTCTCTTTACTCTGTTTGTCGATCAACGGTGACTTACCGGTCGTAGCCGTGATCGTTCTACTTTCGCGCGGCTTAGTCGTGCCACCGGAAGTCGGCGCGGTTCTGGGCCTCGACGCGCCGTTAACGCCGGTTGTCGGCGATTTCGAAGTCGATGTGGTTTTAGCAGCCAAAGTCGCGGACGCGGGTCTTGGTTTCGACGTTACGTTGAATGCCGACGTTTTTGCGGTTGTTGACGACGTTTTGACCAGCGTGGTTTTTGCGGTCGTGCTAGTGGTTGTTGGTTTGGGAGAGGCGCTCGCTGGCTTCGCGGCGGCGGGTTTGCTGACGGATTTCGCGTCACCGCTCATAGTCGACTTCTTTTCGATCGGTGTTCCGCTACTGTTCAGTTTCGACGAGGTGGTACTAGTTTTTGGTCTCATCGTACCAGAGCTCACACGCGGGGAAGAGCTGGTTCTCGTAGCTGTTGTCGTCGCGGCTTTGGTAGTCATCGTTGTTGTCTTTGTGATGGTGGTTTTGCCACTGGTGCTCGAGATTGCCGCTTTGGTCGATCCGTCCAGTTGCTTGGGACGAGTCGCGGTACTTGTGGCGGGTTTCTTCGTAGTTAATTGTGTCGCTGATGACGTCGTAGTTGTTCGCATGGTCGCACTGATCGCTTTAGAGGGCGAAGTTGGCGTGGATTTCGTTGCCGTTTTCGTTGTCAACGCTGTTGTTGCTTTCGACGTCGCAGTTTTCGTTGGACGTTTCGCGCTCGTCGTCGTAGTCGTTTTTACCTTCATCGGGCTCGTCATGGCGACGGCCGCCACCGTTGCAATAACGGCGGCTCCCACCGTTGCTTCCGCGATTCCCGTAACTTCTTTCGATTTATCTATCGTTGCGCTATCTTCTGGTGCTGCTTCTATAATTTTTTGTGGCTCAGTCTCCAGCTCTTTCGTAGGAATATTTTCAGAAGCGATCTTTTCCTTGAATAATTCATTCGTTGGTGCTAATTCCGCAGTTTTTTTCTCTGTTTGCTCTTGTTCAGTTGGTTCATCGATTAGCGTTATGATTTCTGTCGGCACATTTTCCACAAATGTCTGGATTTTATTTTGCAGCTCGTTCTTCATTAAAGTAGATTCTTGTATCGCATCAGACGGATTTAGTTCGGTTGTACTGTCCGGTTTGATATTGCCGTCATTTTCATTACCGTCATCTTCTTTACCGTCATCTTCGTCTTTCTTAAACTTTTCAATCTCTTTTGGATCAAGTGTAAGATTATAGTGGGGGGGTCTGGGATCATTATCAGTTTCCGGCATTAATTTTTCTGTTTTACAGTAATCCCTATTAGACTCACTGTCTTCAGTTTTCAATGGTTCAGTAAAAAAAAGGTTTAGTTTGTCAGGGATAATTTTACGATCAAATTCAGCGTAATAATATGGTATCTGTTTCTTATCTGACGCCGTTTCTGAATGCACCGTTTCTGATAATGACTGTTGATAAGATGTATGTTGTTCTGAGACATGCATTGCGTCATTAAAATCTGAATGATTCGTTGAATCTAGAAGATCTTTCGGCATTTCGGATTCTATATTTTCCTTTTCTGTCATTTGTGAACAATTCTGCAACGACTGTGCTGCCGGCTTCATAAGGAAAGATTGCGTGTCTTTATCTTCATCGTCATTTTTATTTTCAGCTTCACTTTCATTTTTACATAACTTCTTTTTCTCTTTTTCTTCTAAGTCCTCTGAAGGGGGACAATATCCTAGTATATCTATCCCCGACATATGACAGGATACCTTTATAGCAGCAGGGCTGAATGTTGATTCAAAGTTAGTATCATACCTTTCAATGATAGAGTGTTCGTTTTCATGCACTGTCGCTGAGAGAGAAGAGTCTTTCGTTTCTGGGATATTTTCGGAGGTCACAGTGGATACAGAGTTTTCGTCCGGGAGCTGTGGCGTTGATGCGCGTAAGACATCGTTCGAATTCTTATCTTCTGAGAGGAGTGTGCGCGCACAATCCTCGTTCGCATCTGGTTGCGGCGAACGCGGTGGCGTGCTCACATGTTCAGCACCATCTGAACTGTCGTCCAATATATGGACGGCATTCAGATCGACATTTTTCTCGAACGCCGCCTCGAAGTTACCTGGAGTGAGCGACATAGTCATGGGATTACGACTGGTGACAATGTCGATCTCCAAGTCTGATTCCGAATCCTCGCGCGTCTTTTCGTTCCACTGAGAAGAGATATCCGTCGGCCACTGTGAGGTAGACATCACGGTAAACATGGATTCATCGTCACCCATTTCGGCTTTGGTTGACGAAATCTCGGATATATCCATACTCTGCGAATTATTCTGCAGATCTGTATGTTCATCGTGAGAGAAATCTTCACCTATCTCTTTTGGTCGGTAACACACTTCCTTGTCGAACTCGCTCTGGCTAGGTACAGGAATATCATCCATCGCCTGTGTCTGTTTCAGGGGAGAGCCACTAATGGGAAAATCCTGCAAGCCCCTGTTGCCCAGTAACGGTGGTGATAACGGCACAAACTCGGCTGCCTCCGGATTCAATTGGAAATCCATGTCCTGTTCTGTTTTTTCTTCCTGTACGTCTACTAGAATCTGGTCCGAATCAGTCGAATTGCTTTCGTCGCTTGTCTGAAAACACAACAGTATTATTCAAAATACGTACTTTTGCTTTTTCAAATGACAAATGTTTTTATGACAACGAAGGTAAAAGCGACAAGATAGATACTTACATCGAAGTTACAAGGATTAGGCGTACGGATACGTGGAGATGGTGTAAATCTAATATCCTTTATATCCGGAAACACTTCTGAGATATCTTCCGTGCCAATTTCGGGGTGGTTCTCTTCTGCACGTTGCTCCTCGACCTCTTCGAGGGAGCTCTCTTCTGCACTTTGCTCCTCGACCTCTTTGCGAAGGCTCTTTTCTACACTTTGCTCCACGACCTCTTCGCGGGGGCTCTCTTCTGCACTTTGCTCCTCGACCTTTTCGCGGGATTCGTCTGCCGCAACAGCTGCGGATTGCTGATTCTTCGGATCGACACGATAATAATCCCACCCGTCCTCGGAATCCTCGCTGTCCGCTACATTATCCGCTACGATCAGTTCATGCTGAAGAGGTTCTGGAATAAGCGTCAGAGAAATTAGATTTGACACTGGTGAATGAATTCGCTATGTTAGATCTCTTACGTCATGTTACTTTCATTTATCGTAAGATAAAAACCGCGTTCAACGATATTATACCATTTCTTATGTACATCTCAAATCGTATCAAATCAAGAAACCGAATTCCACACTGTGGTCTTTTATCGCAGGAAAGTGAATTTGATGCGCACGTATCCATCTACAAGTAAATGTGACATTGCAAACGCGTCTTTTCTTTAATAATTTATTGACTTTCTTGGGTTCTTACAGGTTCTCTGGCGTTCTGTTTTATGAAGATATCGATACCGACTGTGAATAGTATCAAGTATCTGTACATGACATTTATATTAAATTTTTTTTATAATACTTCCATGTTTTTTTCGAGCTTTCTATGACAAACTTGTAATTCTTTTTCAAATTCATAATTCTTTTTCAAATGCTTAAAGAGAAGAGTTTAGTAGTGAAGAATTGGATAAATTTACAATCTATAAGATACTTCGATACAAAATTGTATTTAAAATAGATCTTACAAATTATGGACTCAAGAGTCTATTCTATAACCTTATCATTACGTAGTTTTTTAAACCGTATATTATACCCATGCACACACAATGACAATATGATGATAACGACACTGTCATTAAGTGTTACAGAGAATACTTATTTTTCACCCTTACATCAAATATTTCGACCATCGCACGAACTATATTGTAACTTAATTTGATAATCGCGTAATCGTCGAGAATAATTCATAAAACTATCGATATTTTCATCAAAAACTGATGGAAGGCGACTTTTGATGAAAATTGCGAGCTAGATTAATTTCAGTTTAATATATTAAAATCTCAAAAACAAAAAGAGGTTAAAAGTGTGACAGAAACTGTATGGGAAGAGTATCTCGTTCCAGATAATTACCAGCTTATAATTTCCAAAAGAGACATGTCATTTTCAGTATCCGTATCACGGAAGTTACTGCCAATAATTGCCGGCGACGGTAAGATAATAGTTCCAGCACAATTCGTTCGATAATTCAGCGGGTATCACGGATCACCCTCAAAAACCACACTCACTCAGCACCGTTCACGTAACGAGGACATGGTACGTACCTGGGAGGTGTGCCGAGAGAAAACGCGGTGGAAAACGTGTCGAAGGAAGTATCGAACGAGTTCTCGAGAATCCGAAGTGGGCATGTGAACTATCGCGTTCCGGAGGGCGGATCAGTTAATATTCCGCGCGACTGTCTCGTATCACTCCGCACGTTCGTACACGTCTGATACGCGCGAGACAAACCGACATCAGCGAGAGTACCTTCTCCCGCAAGCCGGGGTCGCTCCAAAATGAGGAGTATCTCCTCGCGAGTGCGATCGCCCTCCGGTGACTAAGAGGAACTACGCCCGCCAAGAGATGCATTATCGATCTAGTCCAGAGCCCCCGGAGCACTCTCCTCCTCTCCTCTTCCTCCTCTACCTTCTCCTCCTCCCCGCCCTGTCTACGCACCGCCACCACCCACCTGTGCACCGCGACAGTTGGAGGAGAATCACCCCCCCGGTCGGATTGGGTGGACCTCGGAAATCGTTGAATCGATCGACCTGTTCGATACGTCTATTCGGGGAATACTCGCGTGACAAAGGAGGGCTGGCCTCTCGCACAAGTGCATCTTTTCTTTCCACCTTTCGTATTTGGTTCTGCGGCAATGGCGAGATAACGGGAACAACAGAAGACACTTTCGTTCTGGCGTAAAGAATTTTTCTGTCGTCATATTACGGTCACCGTTAGATTAAATGAACCTGGAAATCGACCTGATTTTTATACTCGATACATTCATTTGTTAAATGTTCACGCGATAAAAGTCCTCGTCTCAACTTGCATCTTCTTTCGTACGTTTTCCGCGTTTGGCTCATGAAAAAAATTCCAGTAGTTTCGTTTTAAAATCAAAGGCTTTTAGGAAAAAACGAGACAAATATAAATATATATATTGATTACGAATAAAGTAATCTTTTTCACAATATTACTCAAGAGAAGATAGCAAGTTAACATAATTATTTTAAACCGAAGAATAAATAATTAATTTTAATTAATATAATAGGTAATTTGGATTAATGTAATTTGGCGTTATGCATCCGAATTCATTACGCAAACCTCGTCAGCTCGTGAATTTAAACGAGCCACCAAAATGTAATGACCTCGCTAATTAGTATTGACCGTTCATCAGTTTATATTCTAATATTATTTATTAATATAGTAAATTCATAGATATATAAATTTCGTCTTGCACTACATTTTTTAAAATTTCCACTTGCCGAAAAAGTTATTTCGGGTACTTCCATAAGAACTCATAAAAAAATTCACGTACGAAGTATTTCTTCAAATTACAGGCGAAAGAGTGAATTCTTTAAGGAGAATATGTGCGCAAAAATGTGGGGAGACTCGCCACTGCCGCGGGATCGAAAGAAAATGAGAGCACGTCTGGGGAAGGGAAGTGGAAAGAAAGAAAAATCGTAGAAAGGCAGTAAAGAGCAGCTGATAGAAACGTCCGTCGGCCCACCTGGTCGAAGCCAGGAAATTGTTGACGTGGAAACTGGTTAAGGGGTACGCTAAAAAAAGGCGCAGCCCACGCAGAGAGCGCTCGCTTAACAACCCGTTCTTAATTTCGTCCTCCGAGTCTCTTTGCCACCAACGCGAACGCGCGCCAACTCGCGTGATTTTCTCCCACGCGCTTTATCGCTTCTAAATGCACCTCGAACTCGTACGGATTAGAGACCCTCTAATCAGAGTCTGGCCAACGTGGATCAAAAATGGCGAATAGAATTGGGATAGAAAGAGATAACAGACATTTGCTTTCTTTAAAGCAAATGTCTGTTATCTCTTTCTATCCACGATTTTTGATCCACTTTAGCCAGGGGGCCTAGTCTGTAACTCTTAACGACAGTGGTCTAGTTTCCACCAAAACCTTCAATTCGCACCTAATGCGGGTGTAGAATCATATTTAAGTCGATGAAAATGCGACTAATCTTTTTCATTACTACTCTACTTCCAATGGAAACAGTATTTCTAATGGAAAACCGAAGTAGAACCAGATTGAAGGCTTCGGTGGAAACTAGACTAGTGTCATTATCGTTATATTGTCATTGCGCAGGTATAATATATGATAAAAAAAGCTGCGCAACGTCAACGTAACGATGACGACACTGTCGTTAAAGGTTACAGAATAGGCCTCCTGATTCTGATTAGAGGGTCTCTAGCGCGGATGTCCGGAGAGCGCCGTAACACCCGATGATATTGCACGATTTCGAATAATAATATCCCGCGCAGTTTCGCTGCCATATGTCTCGAGTCTCAGGACGTTGACCTTGCGAGAGATTCTCGATATGTAAAATCCATACGAAACGTTCTCGCTTCTTCCGGGAGCTTTCGTCGATATCGCGCAACTGTCTCTTCAAAAATTCCAACTAATTCTAACATTGGTTCTAATGAATTTCGAAAGATACGCGTAGATATATCAATCCTTTTTATTAAATCGTTACACGTTGAAACCATCTGTCGATACAGGACAATAGAAAAATATAGCTTACAAACTACAGTTTTCTTAGTTGCCTCAAAGGCTTGGAAAAGTAGCTGCAGAATTCTCGTAAATTACTACGTTCGGCTCTCCTTAGCCAACAGTCATAAAGAGTTAATCGGCTTTCTTGATACAAACCAACAAACCCTTAAATCCCCGAGAGAACTCTTCAACATTCGAGTTCTTATTTTACAAAAGAGTATTATCGCAAAAATGATAAGGATGTTGCTTCTTACGTAGATACACAGGTATTTGCGTGCAAAGAAAAATCTCTGGCACACGGACATATAAAATTAGACGGCGATCATTATAGTCAATGTCATTCCAATGTCGTCGCGTTAACGCAGTCGCACTTAGAAATTCGAAGCAATCCTTTCTAAGCGAAGTATCCTTTCTAGAATGCGTCCGCTTCGTTCGACGAGGCGTCCCCATGGAAAAGACGTCGCGACGGGGCGACCAACGCCCGACGCGTCGCGTCGCGCAATTTCAGTTCGTCGGATAGCACGATGGAATTCCCGTGGCATGCTCGCCACGCCGAGCTAAGGAGGAAAAAGGGTGAGCGTGTGTGTCCTCCTCCTTTCTCTCGTATTTTTCTTTTTCATTTTCACAGAGCGAGTGCGGCGTCTCGACGCGAGTCGCGGAGAGTAAGAGGGAGAGTTAATTTTAAACCAAAGTCACAGGAGGAACCGCGCAGAGATGCGCACGTGTGTATATGTGCGAGAGAGAGAGACTGAGAGAGACTGAAAGAGAGGCTGAAAGAGAGCCCAGTTTCTCTCGATTATACCTCGAGACGTAAGAGATTCGGGTATATTACGGAGTCGACGGTGTATCTTTCAAAAGGTACGGATACGCTCGAGAATGTAGAACAGTGAGATATTTGTAGATCGGATATATTACGAGTTCTAGAAGTTTCAGAGAATGGCAACGGAAATCGTGACTTTCCGGAAAAACTAGACTCGGAAAGTTAGAAACATTTAATAGAAAGAAACAAACGGTTTTAAGAAACAAACGGTTAATGTCTATTTCTATCAATGTAGATTAATTTTAATCTTGGCTTAACGTACTCTTTATCTCTTTCTAATTCTTAGAATTAGAAAAATATAAAGAGCAAGTTAAACCGAGACTAAAGTTAATCTACGTTGGTAGAAATGTGGACATAAGACAAAAATATGGATTTATTAGAAAACGCATGGAAGCAGTGAAGAATTTAGAGGATGATTATTCAAGACCAAGTACAATATAAAAGAGATGGAAATGTACCACTGGTGTACTTCACTTTTCGCATACTTTTTTGCGAGAGAAAGGAGAGAGAGGGGGTCTTTAATTATCAATGTCTTCATGCGGATCGACGACGAAATGATCGCTTGTAATGGCTCGCTGATTTACATACGAAAACGTCGGGGCGCAGCGGCGCATATTTCACGCCCGAGAAACCAGACGCGGCCTAAAAAGGAATTGCACGGGCACTCGAGTCGCGAGTGCATAAATGAGACCACCGATCGCGAAAAGTAAATGGGATACTTGCGCCCGATCGACAGTTGCCGATTACGTTGCGAAAGTCGCGTCGACGAAATGAATCTCTGTGCGTATCAGATTCACCTGCGTGAAGTTAGCATCCCATTTTTGAAATTTTGAAATTTTAAAAGTTGTTCCAGGTTGTTCTAGACTTGTTCTAAATTGTTCCAGAAGATCAAATTTAAATAATAAAAAAATTCGCGGAAAATTAAAAAAAAACAAATTTTTGACCTGGCACCACATTTTTCGAAAACCGAACTTTTCAAGGTTGTTCCAGGTTGTTCTAATTGTTCTAAACATTGTTCCAAAGTATTAGTTTGATTGGTCAAAAACTTTAAGAGATATTGAAAAAACAAAAATTTTGGAAAAAACATTTTTAGCCATTTTTTCCTAAACAAAACCTACAGAATTGTCGATTTAGAACATATTTATAACCGCGTAGAACAAAAGTTTCAAGACCAGAACAACAGTATAAGACCCACTTTACTCTTCAACGGAAAAAATTTTTTTTTTATTTTCTTGCGTAAAAAACTTGTTCCAGGCTTCCCGCTTTAAAACTATCGTGTTCTCGATTAGAACAACCGGGAACAAAATTTTTAAGACCAGAACAACGATATAAGGCCCACTTTACTCTACATGAAGAGTAACACCAGTTTTTTTACCTGGCACCCCATTTTTCGAAAATCGGCATTACTCTCCGAAGATAGAGTTCTTGAATTTCCAATATGTTGCGAAAAAGTTTCTGACAATCATGCGTAAAAAATAGGAATTTGCAGGTAACAGGGTTGCCACAGAAAATGAATTTTGAAATTCCCTGACTTTTCCATGTTTTCCAGACAATATTGAAGAATTTTCCATCTGTAATCTTAAATTTTAACGTTTAGAAACAGGAATTCCAGGAAAGATAGCTTATATTAATACAAGCAAAACAAATTTAAAAGTTAGTTTACTAACATAATTCGGAACGCAAAAAAGTAAATAAAAAATAAATGAGAAAATAATTTAAAAAATTGTAATTATGATGGTAAAGGGTGACGGACGTGCGCAACATCGTCCTGCAACATCTCCTTTTCAATAGGGCCACGGTCTGCTTTTGGCAACACAAATTCCAGGCTTTTTTGAATTTCCCTTTTCAAGGTTTTCCAGGTCTGTGGCAACCCTGAGGTAAGGAATCAATCTGACAATTCTTTTCGAGTTCCAAACAGTTAAGAATTCTAACGATTACTTTTAATACTCGAAGCAACAAAAACTGGTAAACTTCCGGTAATTGTTCGTTTCTTGGGTGGACATTTTGCAAGTGCCCGTGCAATTCTCCACAAATGTCCCCCTCCCGAAAGAGAAGAACTTATGCACTGCTTTATATATAGAAGGTACCGTAGGATTTTTTTGAAGCAAAAAGACTTCTTCCCGACCCTCTCATCTCGGCGCAAGACAGCCAAAGCTTAACCTTGGGATTCGCGCGGATATGAAAGACGGATAAGTTGCTCGAGAGACACGTGAGAAGTTTCTATTTTAAGTCGCAAAATGGCACTTGCGTACATAGCTCGCCCGAGTACGACAGCATAGAAGAGACAGAGAGAAGGCCTGTGTTAAAAAGAGCGATAGGCGCCTCGTAATTATTCCGAAGTAATAAATGGCAAGTTTAACTAGCCGGCACGGGACGCATCATGCCGGTGGCGCGGTCGTTCGTTCGTTCGCCTCGGCAACAGAGAGCCGCCAACGCACGTTGCTCGTTACGTAAATAGTTATCCGAAGTAATGACGGAGCGTTTATTTAAGAACAAACGATGCATACGGGTACGCGAATTCACCGGGTCCCAAGCGCCATTCGACGTTTCCCGTTTAGGCCCGAAAGTCGCAGCGCATCCTCATCCCGTCCGCTTCGCAACGCGTTTTCGCAACGTTCTTGCGCGATTTTCATACACGAACGGTCTGCCCTTTCCAGCGTGCGCTCTTTCGCGCTTTCCGTACGTGAAATGCGGCGATTTTACGCTCGCACTTCGATGAGAGAAAAAACGAGCAGGAAGAAACGCGGAAAGCGCAAGATACGAGCGGCGGACCACGGAACCTTGGCGGCGAACGCTGTACGGCACATGACGTTTGGATAGCGCTAAATTATGGTTATTAGGATCTAGAAAAACGTATATTATCCGCCTTAACGTTATTGCTGCGGTTGCTGTAACTAATATCGCGATAAACCCGCCGCTTCGCTGTCCTTTTTGAATGTCGTTTTTGCATAGTTTCCTGCGCAGCGGTAACTCCTACTTTACACAGTCGCTTTTTAATATTCAGAGTGCGTCGGCAGCTGTCTGTTTAAAATTTACAGGATTCATTAACTTCTATCCTTTATCGATGAGAGTAGCAAAAAATTATTTTTATATAAAAAATCTTATCTTGAATAAAATATTCCTGTAAAAAATCGCGCTTGTCTTAGGGCGAATTCACACCTTGGCGGAATAGCAGAAAACAGAAAAGTAGCAGCCAATGGGTGCATCCAGATGCAC
>NJRL01000376.1:76769-99598 GCA_003063815.1 Aphaenogaster rudis
GCTCACTGAGCGCTCAGTGAGCGGTTGTGCATCTGGATGCACCCAATGAGATGAAGCACTCAGTTGCACTGAGTTGCACTAAGTTGCACTGAGCAACTGAGTGCCACTTCTCATTGGCTGCTGCTTTTCAGTTTTCTGCTATTCTGCCAAGGTGTGAATTCGCCCTTATTACAATCTTATGTACAGGAACTCGCGGATACTGCTTCGCTTACGTGAAATTCTAGTGTGTGTGTGGTGTGAAGCTGACGTATCTATTCTATCTAAATTCTATCGATAAAAATAGCGAGAAATAATTTAAAAGTTTCGTCTTGAGTAAAATATTCCTGCGGGGAGTATATGCCTGTCTTATTACAATTCTAGGTATGTACAGAAATGACGCCGACGCTGTTGCGTGCTTACGTTATAAATTCACTCGCGTTCTTTCGAGTTACAAGAAAAACCGTGCAGCTGCGCGTAAGGATTAATATTATCGCCAGCAGTTGCCGGAATTAATAATCCGTCGTGGTAATCCGCTACATAAACGTTATTTCTTGAAAACCCACTTCTTCTTGGTGCTTTTTGCACGGCGCAGCCACGCAAATATAATTCCTGCCACGTAGGATCGCTCTGAAGAAAAAAGAAAACTGCACAGACACTTCTCGATCAGATCGTAGGTCTGCCCCGTTTTCTTTCTTTTCTCTTTTTGGCTGTACCAGTCGCGCCCGTTTTCCATCATCTTTTTTCTCGCCAGAATACGAGGCTCATTTCGATCTTACAACCGCGCATCTTTTGCAGCACCTCGCAAATTGTATCGCGAAGTTTTGTCGTGCGAAACACAAGATTCGTCGAGAAGCGGAAAATTGAGCAAGATCGTAAAAACCCTTCGTCAGGAATGGTACTTAATTTCTATCTTATTTTAATTTTAGTACCTCGTGTCAAAACGGGGTTCAAGAAGGTATGATCGAAAAATCAAAATGCTTCAGCCTGTTTAAAAATTATACAGATTATTTGAAGAGAAATATATATTAATGACATTAAAATTTCAAATCGATTGACCGTATAGTTTCTAAGAAAATAAAAATTAGAATTTTATTAAATTTATATATAAACATTTTATATATATATATACTTAGGATATATTTTTAACTTATAATATTAAAATATTATTTTCTATTTCTGGTTATATATAATTATTATAGTTTTTTTTATTTGAAAACGTGAAGAATTAAAAAGTTATACCCAATATATTCAATATGTAGTTTTTATTCTCATCGTATAATCCATTCTGATTCATCTTCTAGATCAGCCAAATTGCACCAAATTGCAATAAAAGGTCAACAACATCGGTGTGACCATTCTCGTACGCGTATGTCAATGCCGTATCTTCCGTCTGCGTTTCAGCGTGAACATCCGCTGCAGTTTCCAATAAATATCGGACAAGATCTAAGTGTCCCTTTTGCGCAGCCTCCATCAGAGGAGTGGATGCGCCCAGTTCGATATCAGCTCCCGCCTTGATTAAAAAATCGGCAAGATCCAGGAAACCGCCGCAACAAGCCAAGGTAAGCGCCGTTTCCTGAGTTTCCTCAGTTTGGGCGTTGATGTTCGCACCTTGACTCAAAAGTAAAGCGACCATTTCTTTATGACCCTCGCGCGCTGCTTCCATCAATGGCGTATAACCCTCGTCGTTAACTTCCTCGATGTTTGCTCCACGCTCGATCAGAAGCATAGCTAAGTCCACATGACCTCCGTAGGCGGCTAATGTTAATGGCGACTCGAAACTGTTCGTTGGCATATTTATTTGGGCACCTGAATCTAAAAGTAAACGAGCAACTTCCACGTAAGGTTTCCATAAGGGCAAAATTATAAGAATAAAAGTTGTACCCACCATGTATTCAACAGTATGAAATAAGCTGCAGCTTATCCTAACCTCGTTTTTTTATGCATTTGTCATAAGATATAGTACATAAAACTCTAACTTGAATTTTTATTTTTTTAGAAACTTCACGGTCAATTGGTTTAAAATTTTAATGTGACATTAAGCGACTTTTTATTTATTTGTATATTAATTGTATATATTAATTGTATATTAATTGATGTTAAATAGACATTAATTACGCACTAACAACAACGTTGGCTCTTATTGGCAATTTTACCTTATTTATTAATTTATTTACACAGAGCCTTATAATTCTTATATTTCTATTAATATTTCGCTTCAAATAATATTCTATATAATTTTTAAACAGTTGAAGCAGTTTGATTTTTCAATCGTACCTCCTTAAAACTGGCATCGAGTCGACTATACATGAACAAAGTTTAAAAAGAAAGTACGGTTAAAGAGAAAAAAAAACAAGACTACAGACCGCTGGCACTGGCAATGTAATGTACGTACATCGTGTTCTGTGTCACGATAATTCGCTTAAATTCAGCGTAAGACGAGAGCCGGTAACGGTGCTCCCAAGCGTGGCGATAGATAGATCCGATTACCTCGTGCAGCGTTCAGGGATCACCTTAACGTTTGGTTACGTCGGGAGGGACGCGCGCACTTTACTTTCGAGTCTATAAATACATAGAGACGACACAACACGCGACGCGACGACACGCGATCGGCGAATTAATTGCATCATAAGGCCGCGTCGGGAAACCTCTTTCGCGAAAGTGCCGCTGGTCACGGTTTTACACTAATCCGCACTGATTTCCGCAATTATTTCTCGTCCCTGTCGCCACCGGTCTCGGACCTACGCTTGCATCCGTGTCACACGCAGAGATGAAAAGCGCCGAATCACATGGCGGAATTGTAATCTGTCTGTCAGCGAGTTTCGAGGGCCTCGACTCTCCCCTGTCCCGTTGTATCGCGCTTGATACAGCACTTGATAAAGAAAAATAAATCGCTATGTTTTCAGAGCGTAAAATACATTCTTCGTTGTCTTTTTTAACGTAAAAACCCGTTAATCCGGCGTTACTAGGCAGGGTATGACAAATTCCAAATATTAGTATTATTCTCTTAACTTCTCTGTGTCTGCCATTGTGATAAAAATTTTTAAATAATTATGACAATTTTATTGGCATAATTTAGACCCAAGGGAATCAAATTTAAAATATTCTAATAAAATATCTAAAACATTAATTTAAAATATTCTAAAAATTTTATGTTACCACGACTTAAACTTTTGGATTATTGGCAGCGGTTTTTAGTAATCATGCTACATATTTTCATCCGAGTGCCGAATTAATATTCTAAATCTTGAAAATTTCCTTTTTTTCTTTTATAAAACTCGAAAATTAAGTGTCAACACATTTTTGATTCTCAAAAGATTGCGTTTAAAGGTATCCTTAACCCTTTGACTGTTACCGGCGTTTTATCGGTCGCTTCAGGAAAATGCTCATTGTGTATTATCCGGCGCCTTTAGGCGCTCAGCTTTTGTTTTGTTTCTTTTCGGAGATAATCTTCAGCATTGTAGAGATTTGACTGAGTTTATATAATAATATAAACTCTATAAAATAGAAATTAAAGTAATGCTATTTTATAGATCTATAAGTTGGCGTCAGTTTTTTATATCAAATCTTTTGTACGAATAATAAAACGATTTACTCTCATTGGTGTGTAAACACATAAAATATTAAAACGTTTACATAAAATAGATATTTTGTGCAGAAAATAATTAGTTTTTGAGACGCAAGAGGTGTGTTGGTTTTTTACCTTTTTATAATAAACGAACGCGTAACACAAGTGTTCAATACAAACAAAAGAGTTCTATACAAAATGCTGTAGTTTAGCCGTACACAGCAAGCGTTTTATTTCCGAATGGTTCACAACCAAAGGGTTAACGCGTTAACTAGTAGTCATCCATGATTGACGTTTGGTCACCGTTGAAAAGCAACGCTATCGAAAATTTTTTAAATGTTTGTAAAAAATAATTCTCAAATATAAAACTTTGAATGACATGAATAGCTAGATAACAATGTGAAAAGTGCGTCATTCAATGTATCCCACGAAGATTTAATCTCATTTAATCATATTATACAATATTTTATTATATACTTAAAATCTGTACGGTGGCCTACACGGTAAGAAATGCAAAATTCGTTGGGCAGACGTTTACTTCTGTGGAAAGCGATTAAAAAATTCTTTTGTTTTCCTTCTCCACGAAAGGAAATCGATAGAAGAATTTGTCATTAAGAGCTTAATGAATATTTGACTATTAAGTTACTCATTAAGGGCCGGTTGTTCCAACTTCTTGGTAAGCTAACTAATAGTTAAATAGTATGTCTCTCTTTGTTTCTCCTTCAAATTAGACAAAGATAAACATATGATTTAACCGTTAGCTTACCAAGAAGTTGGAACAATCGGTTCTAAGACCAGTACCAACAAATAATTTCGGATTTTGATACTAGAATTTTTACAGAATTCTCTAACTTTATCTATATATATTAGACGGAATTAGAAAAATACGAGAGGACGAAAGGCCATTTTCACGCGTAATATGGGTAAACAAATCTATTTGTTTGGCTCGTTAACATACAAATGTAGTTACAATTCGATGGCCAGTGCGAGCCTGGGGCGCGTGCGATAAATCAAATTTTATATCCATTTTATACCAATTACATGCAAAAATTTTGGAAATAATTATATGTATAATTGGAAATCGCAAGTGTATTTTGTACTATAAAATTTGATTTATCGCATGCATAACCGTGTCTCGGGCTCGCATTAGCCCGCCAAACTGTAACCACACCATTTTCGCGTATTTGTAGCCGTTTAAATGTTGAACTTATTGGAACTTGTCTACTTCGATCGCGAGATGGAAGCGACCCGAGTCACAATTTGACAAATCGCGAAATGCGAATTTCGTTCTCAGCGCGAAGGCGACGGCGACAATGACGACAGGCTAATGCACAATAGAGCGATTTCACAACACGGTATTTTCGTACACGCTTCGCATGACGCGAGGCACTGTCTTTTTCTCCTTCCCTTGCCCGTTCCCCGAAGCCAGGCCACTTCCTTTTTCTCGTTCGCACGGCAGAGGCGGAAACCGAACGGCTCATCGAATGTTCGAGAGAGACCAGGGCAGAGCAGGCCTCGATTTAATATCGATGCAATTGGTTCCTGCGATCATCACGAGGGAGAGAAAGAGAGGGAAAAAATATCGAATCGTAACGTTTACCTATGAGATCCGCGGAAAGAAAGAGAAAACAGAGAAAAAAAAGAAACAAAGGAGGGGAAGAACCTTTGGGGTCTGTTCTTTTTAAAAAATATATATTTGTCTCATTTGGTCTGTTTTTTGTCGCTGGACTTCTGAACTAGTGCAATAAGTTAAAATGAGACAGATATATTTTCTTTCATTCCAACTTATTGCACTAGTTCAGAAGTGCAGCGACAAAGAACAGACCAATATTGCAACTTATTGCACTAGTTCAGAAGTGCAGCTAAAAAGAACAGACCCATTGGCGTGTCCAGATCTCGAAACCGGTATAACGTAATCGGGCTCGGGTTCTCCCGCGCTGTAGACACGGAGACGATCTCTACGCCTATTCGTGATAACGGCAGCGCCGACTATCGCGGCGTAGGATGCATTTTTTCGCTGTCTATCGCGCAGAGGATCGGCGCGACCGCGTCGAGATCACGCGGTTTCGACTCGCCGCTCGCCGGCCGGCGACGACGCGGTCGGCTGTCATCGTCGCGGCTATTCCGAAGCACGCCGAACGACGCCGCTGGCGGCCACGCCGCGCGGCGTCACTTCCAAATTTAAATGCGCAATTCAGGGTTCCCCGGGGTTCCCGACAATAACCGACGAACCAGCACGGGCGCGCCGTACACGACGTACCTCGAAAAAACCTCGGCTCCTCGTCCGCACCGTGCGTGTCCGTCCTCGCGAGAAGCGCCGGCGGTGCACCCGGAGCGACGGTATTATCCAGCGGGGAAAGCCGGCGACCAGCACGCGAGCACCGCGATATATGCACCGTGAAAATTCACCTCGAGGCAGTCCCGAAGACGCACATTCAGAACCGTACGTGGCTCGAAAGGAACTGCCGCAAGCCCCCTTCCACATGGCCGGCGACAATTGGCGGCACGCCGCCCGATTGGCCGCTCCACGGCGAATCGGCGACGCGAGCGCGCAACGACGGCCAATCGCGACGCGGCGGCGCGAGCTCGGCCGTCGCGCGCTCGATTCGAACGACTATAACGGTACTCCGCGACATGCCAGACATATGATGGTACTTGTTAATTATCTAAAATTGCTGGCGATAACGATAATGGTAAATTGCTGTACCTCGGTATCTTACGACTGCCCGAAATGCATACCAAATGATATTAATATAATTTGCCCTTATCGCGCGAAAGTGTCATTTCTCAACGATTAAAAATATCGTCACCTGTCAGAGTAACGATTTTCGTATAACCTGCAAAAAAATGCGTTTTCCCACGTGATAATAATGAATGTTCGATCGAGAGAAAGCAAAACTGAATAAAAAAATGAGAATAAAATATTAAAAGTAGGCATGGTAAAAATAGTTTTGTTTTAACAAATGTAAACATTTTTGAGAAATAATCGTAATGTCTCTATGTTTGCAAATTTGTGCAAAGATAATATGCAGAGCAATAACGAACAATCAGATCACATATCACATTTTAATATTACAGAGTAATTAAAGATTCTTGTTTATCAAATAAATTAATATAAATTTTTCCATTTTATCTTTTCAAATTGGAGATATAATTAATTAATTGTCTAACATTAAAGTCACTTTATTATTTTCTATTAATTTAATTAACATGTGAATAGTCTCTATTTTTGTCTTTTAACTTTCAATAATTAAAATAATATATGTCGAGCATTGATTATTAATTACTGCTCTGAAACAGTATTATCTATTTTTTAAAACTATAATCATAATTCAAAAGCCTTGCCTCCATTTCTAGACGTAATGAGCATTTAAAAAATTGCTTATCTAATAATATGAAGATTAACGATGCCCACTTTACGCTAACGAGACTCGTTTACATGACATTCGATATTTCCGCTTATCGAGAAAGCGCATCATGGCGCAAACATTGCTTTTTATTACCCTTATTGGGCATCAATTTCCGTTTTTCGCGGTGCTGCCGATGCGGGTTAAATAGAATCAATTTCAAAGTTAATTAGAGAAACAGGTTTTCCCGTACGGTACATTCGCTGACATGTTCGCTGCTTCCGTCAACTTGCTATCTTACGAACTTCGTTGTTCATTAGGCTGCACATGAGTCGCAATTAAACATTTCTTTCATTTGGCGAAGCCGAACCGACCTCGACAAAAATTTTTAAGAAAAACTGACTCCGGCGGCATAAACATTTTTAAAGCTGCAGTCGATTATAGCTCTGCTTGACACGACGTCATATAGGCCATTAATGATAACGTATCTGCGTAATGTAAAAAATGGAAAAACACGCGATAGTCTATCCGCGTGACATTATATCGGGAGGAATAGCATTTGATTGATCTATTTATCCAAGTAAGATCACGGGTGTAATGGCTGATCGATGCTACAAGAAAATTGTTCGCCGTATTCCTGTTACCAAGGAGAGTAGAATGAGGAGGCTAAGCTCCATTTGCGGATTATAAGTACGAAAAGCGGGTCATTACAGAATGCACTCTACCTTTAGTGATGTAAATTGCATCGAACGCACTATGCATTCGAATGCGTTTCAATTTTACACCTACGTGATGCACTCACGTACGTAGGAAAACGTGACGCGAAAGACTATATTGTAACACGCATCTCTACCAAATAGCGTACCTTACAATAGACTCGCTTTTTTGTACTTTCGAAAAAAAGCGATATTGTTAACAAGCGATACTGTTCTCTTTGCTGAACAAGAAATTTCTAATGCTAGAGACGTAGCGATCTCAGCGTTCGAAACAATCGCGTAAGATATTTTGCGTCGTTCTTCAAAAAGACGTAAAATACTTCGTACTGTGGTACGCATAATGACTAGCACAATCTTATCGCAGAACATTACGACAATGAAATTCTGTCGTGCCGTGCGCGCAAGTTAATCCGCTGACATGTCGCTGACACGTACATTTCTCGACTTCGTCCGTCTCGGTCCTCTATGATCTTCAGCAGCCGAAGATCGAATCTTCGAGCCTCTCAGGAGGAGAGATCGAGCAAAACGCGAAGACACGGATCACTTTCTGCGTAGACCGAAAATGTGGGCGGCGAACGAATTCGAGATGTAGTTCGCCAACGACACGAACAGATTGCTCACCGCGTGATAAGCGTAACCGTATACCAGCGCGGCACACAGCCGGGCCCTTACAACGGACAAGTTGCACTTACTAGTAGTTCGCGGCGAGGGTGGCGACTCGTCATCGTCCGCAACGGTATGCGTGCCAGCAGTCTCGACACGCGCGTCGTCATCACCGTTGTCGCGCAGCGTTTCATCGTCCGCGCCGCGAACGTCTCTGTCACTCGGTCGGACACGATTGTCTACGTCGGCATCGTCTACTACCGAGTCCACCGGACAGACGTTCGCGTTGTCGCGGTTAGAAAAATCGTTGTCGTTCCTGTCGTCGTCGTTGTGCTTCTCGGTTTCCACCGGTGACTTCTCGCTCTCGGGGGAGGGATCGAGCGACGACGATGCGGCGCGCGGCGGGTAATTGTTGTCATGCACGTCCTCGCCGGCGTCGACGTCGGTCTCCGGACCTATGTCCGTGTAATCGTACTCATCGTCGTCGTCATCCCGGTGCTTGCCGTTCCTGGCCAAATCGCACACAGAATTTTTCAGAAACAAATCAAAATCAGCACGATTCATATCGTCGTCGATCCGCTTGATGTAGGCTTCCTTTACATCGAATTGATCGTGATTCGACGGTATCGGATTGTTCGGATCCATGTTGTTCAGTAATAGACCATTCGGTGCTTGATGCGGCAGGAGCGGAGTTATGCGCGAGGCGATCTCGATCGGCGACGTCAGGAATACCACGATCACAGTGATATTGTCCGCGGAACCCGCGCGTTTAGCACTCTGCAGCAAAGCCTGATGCACGTTCTCGAGGTCGCCTGCAAAAATAAATTAATGTTCGTTAAAATTTGTTAACAGTTGTACTTTGGCGACGATTACGACTACTTCTTAATTATTTACTATATAGCAATTTCAATAAAGCATAATTTCATAACCGTTGCGTGATCTCGTTAAGTTTTTTATTACAAAATTCTGCGACAAAAACATTCCAGAGACTTGACGCGGAAGAAGGTAAAAATATAGCAGAAATATTTTTCAATGCGCTGTTCCGTAGTCAATTAACTTATCGGCGTGAGTCTTCGTAATAAAAGCGCGGCTGTACGTTTATATAGACGGCGGAGTCAATGGCTCGTGAATAAATCGCGCTCGTAGATCATCACGCGATCGCGTTCAAGACCCTCGCAGCGTCACGTAACTATCGCAAATATTGTTTCCTACAAAATGCAAATATATATAATCGCATAATCCATCAAGATCGCTGTGAAGACAATTGCAGTCATTATCGCACTATTCATCTTTGCTAAAGATTGATGTAATCCGATCGACTATCTTTTACGAGATCAATGGATACTTTTACCCGGAAAGAACGGTTTTACTAAAGCCAGATACAAATCTGAAAATAATTATATTGAACCATCAAAATAATAGGACGATCAGGCAGGATGATAATGCTACAAAAAGTCTTGACATTCCAGCAACTAGCTTGAGCATCCAATATAATTATATTTAGATGGTCCAACATAATTATATTCAGATCTGTATCTGGCTAAATTTTTAGATACTTCAGCAAAACTGTTCTTTTTGTATAGGATGTTTCTTGAATATTCAAATATTTCGCGATATCCAAATTTTACGGTACTTTTGTCGAGTACTGCATTTACTCCTCCAAGTGAGAATAACAACTTCCTGTTTCTATATGTGGATACTCACAGATATACTTGAATGTCCCGTAACATCCGGATTACATTTCTTTACTTTGTTGCTGCTGCACAGACATGTTTTATATGAAAAAATTATGAATAAATCATGTATCTTTTATTATTTTTAGTTTTCATTTATCTTTATTATCATTAGGTCTGTTCGCGTTGCTTGCACTTTTTGCACTCAGCATCTTTGCTTTCTCTTTCTCCAACGCCCGAATATATATTTATCTCGTTTCAAGTGCAAAAATTTTTGGGGATTTCAAGCAACGCGAACAAATCTATTGTATCGTAAAACATTTTATTGTTATTATCAGTATGTTTCAAGAAACAGAAAATCTAGGGGAATATTGAAAATATTTTATAAAGACGGATTCGATTCAAACCAAGTAAACGCGCACGAACGAACGCGAATGACCAAGTTGCATCAATAAGTTCGAACGGCGCCGTCGGTATTTCTGACACCTTTCACGTTCATTGAAGTAAGCTATTCATTCGTGTTTGTTTGCCTCGTCTAGATCCGGCTTTATGCACCATTATTTATTTTTCGCTTCTTCAACATTTTCGTTTCAAATAAAAAGAAAGCGATCCAATCTATGTATCACTACCACTGACTACCAATCCTATTTTTCCCCCATTTAAAACGAAGATCAGACTGTCTTTCTTCCAGTGAGTATATATTTTCAATTTTCAGGCACACGTGAAGCCCTTTTATATTTTTCGAGCAGGGTACTAAAAGAATGTCCAAATTCTGACCATCGCACGTGTTCAAACGTCAGTCGAGAGCGTTGTATTGGTCATTCTCAGCGATTTAGATAGAGATCTCGCAATGTCCTACACAACGTATGTCGAAAATTTCGCGACAGCGATTCTCCGAATCAGGGAAGGTACCAATGCGGCAATATATCGTGCGGCCCTGGCAGAAGGTACGTTGACCTACGCGCTATGCCGCCTATCGACGCCTGCGTAGTCCTCCCTCTCATCCATCGCTCCTTCGTCCTCCGCCTCTCCCTTTCTCTTTCTCTCTCTCTCTTTCTCTCGTTTCGTTTCTCCCCTCGCCTCGTTTGCCGCTCACCTCGCGCGCTCACCTCTCGTCTTCTCTTTCATTCTCTTGGATTCGCGCTCTAGTGACTTTATTACACCGCAGGAGCGTTCGCTCGCCATCTGGGCGAGGAGTACTGGGGAGGGAGGATATTAATTTTCCATCGGTTCGTTTTTCGACGTAACCGCTGCCACCCTTTTCCCTAACAATGGTATTCGTATACTTCTCGAACAATATCGCGTTTCATTGAGAAGGAAACCTCTGGAAAAACAACATTGGTAATCAGTGGTAGTGGTACACATCGTGATACAATACAGGAATTTATTTTCTGAACTTAAGGGTTGGATTGCTTTCTTTTTATTTGGATAAGATCTTTTCAATCGAAGACTGATAAGCAAATATAAACCGAGAGATAGACTACGTCCTTCTTCATGGAAAAAATTCGCTAGCAACACCAACGGCAAACACTATCAATGCCAAAGGTCATTGCGGACATCCGGATATGGTACGCTGGGTGACGCATTAGACGACTATGGGGACCGATGTCGCATCGATCGATAATCGGATGTGTCTACAATGAATATATACGAGCCGATAATGGCAGGTGCGATAATTGGCAGGTACTTGTCTTCGACGAGCACGTGTCCTCACGATCGAATAGTCGCCACGACAGCGTAAAACTGCGAGTTTCGTCCGTCTTTTGGGGAAGAGAGTATTGTTGGGAAAAGAGGCGAGAGGAAAAGCATCATTACGTGCGTTATCGATTGTTCGTACCCGACAATTCAACGAGCGCGTGTCACATCATTAACGCAAAGAGGGAGGGTAGGCGAGACAACGAAGGCGAGAACGTGCGCAAATGATGTCGGCTATCGCCGCAGGACGATGATTACCTCTCTTTACTCTCGCCTGGCGAAGCAATCCAGTCTTTTCGGACTCCAGTATTCTCTGTGTAAATCGTAAAGAAACGAGACAAATATTGCTCATTTAAACCTTAAAATATTTCTTTATCCCTTATCCTTCCCATTCGGTAGTCATGCATTCATTTTTAATTTTGTATCATTTTTATATCACTTATTTACATGTTTCCAGAAAAAAGGGTAACGGTTTGCAATTAGCTACGATAAAATCGAAGTCTAATAAAGAGAATTTATCTTGACAGAAAAAAATTTTACTATGAACGAACCTGGGCGTCCTTTGTGCCTTTGTGTCAAACGTACTCGCAGTTAGAGGATTAATGAATTCTAATCGCGTCTTTTTCCCATCTATTCAACGTGATGGCAACGTGACGACAGCGGTGGCCACGCAAGGTCACTTATAGCGACCGGTCGCATACATTGATAGCGAAACTACGATAAGACCGATGAATGAAAGCCTCGTGCTGGGATAGCGCACGAGGCACGCCACTTCACGACCCTAGCTCGATGGGCTGCAACTCGCACACGTAACAACATATCTCACAGCGATCCCACATAGTGGGTTGAAGGATAGCCTTACAGCCATAATAAGCAACTGTGCAGATAGCGTTAACACGCAATACGGTAATCAAATCGCCGATGTTTATGTTTTACGCGCGCGTCACGTTATTATGTTTAAATAAAATACTCCCCCTAAATTTATTATGTTTAATTGTAAGTAAAACAATACTTCGCTTTTCCTGAATTTTTTAAGTTAATATCTAAGATCATTAGACCTTCTTTCGAATTAAGTTTCAAAGATGCATACAGAATTCGATAGTTTTAGTTTGAAAATTAATATAACATAATGACTTATTTATATACTATCGTTCATAAGTTCTCGGACACCCTTAAAAATAAAATAAAACACATATTCTTGCGTAATTTTTTTTTATTTTGGGAACATAATTTGATTTTGTTTAGCTATTAAAAGACCAAACTATTAACTATTAAGAGGATCCTATAGTGAAGACCAAACTCCGACGCGAGAGCCGACTTTATCAACCGATTTACAATACATACATACACGGAAAAAACGATAAGGTTGCCACAACCACAATAATAGTAATATTTGGCACAGCCACGTCCTGTGGTTGTCACATTCACATTGATGTGAAGGCAACTATATGCATTTGGTACAGCAAACATAGTGAATGTTGAGACAAACATATATAGATGCACTACACAAAACAATGTGAATGTGACAACCACAGGACGTGGCTGAACCAAATATTACTATTATTGTGGTTGTGGCAACCTTATCGTTCTTTCGGTGTACGATTTACGAAGCATCGATACATCACTACATATTACTATATCAATATTGCACGTATACATACGCACAAATTTTCATTAAAAATAATCTTTCATATTAGGCTTTCAATCTTATATTGTTAGTTCCAATTGCGCGATATTATTCTTACATGTTGTCCCTACAGCGCTCTGGTCTCATTTTGTATCAAGCGACGCGGTAGCGTCGCGACGCCAAGTACATAAAAAAGAAAATTAGCCGCATGAGACGCATGAGAAATAGATACGGCACTGTCAAGCGACGCTACCAAGTAGCTTATCCCGAGTTTTGCCTCGTTATATTTATTGTAGAATTTTTGTATCAAGCAAATATTGTCGTCAACCTAACCAAAAATAAGTAAAAATTTTTTTTCTTCGTTTTTGATATCAAGTCGACCGAGCGCTGTAGATTTTCGTGCGTACTTCAATTCTGTATAAGATTTTTGCATTTCTATAAAGCCAATTAAAAGATTACTTTAATTAAAAAATGTCGGTAAAGCAAACGGTTGTAGGATCCCCTTAAAAGACCAAATTATTGTAATTATGTTGCTAAAGTGTTTTATTTTATTTTTAAGAAGGTTGACTACTCAACTAAAAATGATAAGAAATAGTTCAAATTTATGGAGGATATTCGTCTATGCGAATCTGCCATCCATGCAAAATTTAAAGTCAATGGTCTGCATGGTTGTCGAGTAATTAATTATTGAAGTTATACTCTTATACACGGGCGACATAGCAAAAATTGTATAACTTTTTTTTTCGTTATTATTTTCCATCATTATAAATGAGAATAATGTAGAAACAAATGTAGAGACATGTAATGCGAATAAAAATTTGTGAAAATTGAACAAACTTGAATATAAAATTATTAAATAAACATATTTTATTAAACCAACCATGCAGACCATTGAGTTTAAATTTTGGATGGCAGATTCCCATAGACAAATATCCTCCATAAATTTAAACTAATTCTTATCATTTTTATATTATTGTATACTTGTAATTTGTATAGTTAATAAATAATTTATTTTCGCCCCAATAATGGCGTTGGCTCATATTGGCTTACTTCTATATTATCCTTGATTTTATATCCGAGAGCATTATTATCATTAATTTTAGTTAAAATTTTTTAGTTGAGTAGCCAACCTCCTTTGTCCGGGAACTTATGAACAGTGGTTAAGTTATTAAATTAGATTATATTTAAATATATATATATATATATATATATATATATGACTAAGAATTGAATGACTTTTATCGAAATAGCCTTAATCCGATTTTTTGCTGAAGCAAAGTCGATTTCACGAATCGGTCGAAAAATCGACGAATAAAAGAAAGTGTGACAAATCTGTAATATTCCGTGAAATTAAATAGTGACGCTAATGTAGGATTGAAAAGTCCATCGACGTCGAGTGAATTCTAAAACGGTTTCTTAAATCGTGACGCGTTCGCGATCCGACATCTTTCCTCGCGATTATAATTCAGCCGCACGAACCCGCTAACGAGGTCCACGTGAAAAATGCGCAATCGGCTCGTCACCAATACCATTTTTGAATCGTACGCCGCTTGAATTAATAACTTCCGAAATACCGCGAGGATAATTTAAGGTCCCCGCACAATCAAAAATATAAGGAACAAGGAACAGATATTAGCGATTGGGATGAGGAAGAAAGAAGAAAGAAGATTCTTCCTTCTTCCACATCCCAATCCCTAATATCTGTTCCTTGTTCCTTATATTTTTAATTGTGCGGAGGCCTTAACAATCATTGCGAGAGAATTGTTCGTCTATAATCTCAAGGTACTGTAGTATTCGCGTTACGTTTCATGTTTCACCCGAGGCACCGAAAACAAAATGCCTCTCATACGATCGGTTACGAAGCCCGTCGAGCGCGTGCGGACTCTTCGCAGCCAGCGGCGATATATGAATTACACGGAAATATTGGATTACGCGTGTCGGTAATCCACGCGGCGACCGCAGGGAGAAGGAAAGAGACTCGGCGGCTACATATTCCCTTACATCGTCTCGTTCGGCCGGCCGATAGGAATTCGCACGACGATTCCGTCTCGGTTACGAATTCTCCCGCAAAACACCGTCCGCAATTTCCTTTTTTTTTTCACTCCTCTCCTCGTCAAAACGGTTGCTCCATACCGATATGAATTATGTAGGTGGCACACACACATACGTAGGTATCGCAGGTTCGCTCGCGGAACGATCGTTGAACCAATGTTCATCGGAGCCGACTGCCTGCGTCCGCCTAAGGTTCGCCTTCGCGCGGGTACTGAGTAAATCAACATTTTGCCCCGTTATCACGTATCCGGTGATTTAAAAACGATCGCGGGGAATCTCGACGATGCGGCGAGGCGCGACTCGGCGACTTCGCAACGTCGGGCCTGCCTCGCCGGCGCCGGCGCTGCGTTTCGGGCATCGTCGATCTAACGCTTCGATTCACCAAAACCCAAGCCGGATGGATGCTCGTCGCCCGTGAATAAATCCGCACGAATCGTTTCCTCGGCGCCATATCCGGAAAAAGGAACACGAGTACGCTGTCGCGGGAGATCGGAAAATTGGCAAATGTTCGAAAATTTACGCGCATTTATCCGTTTACCGTCCACGAGAGCGGAAACGAACGTCTTCTGTTCCTTTCATTTTCCTCTTCGCGCGTATATTTAGCACACGGTATATAGAATCAAATTTCAATTTTAACCCCTCGCAGACCACCTTTCAAGACCCAGTCGATATTTCAATTTCAAATTTTACGGAGATAAATTGCTCTAATTTTGACTCAAAAAAACCCATACAAGAATCAGGCATATATAAATAAATTCATAAAGCCTTTGAAAGTATACTGGAATTTTTTAAAATTTTTTATGGCATCATTACAGCTTGAAAATCTTAACTGTCCCTAAAAGACCCAGGTGGTCGAAGGAAGTAGCAAAATTACACGTGGTCTGCGAAGGGTTAAAATATAACTAGCTACAACTAAATATAATTTCTATGATACAGAAAAATACAAATTTCCAATATATAGACAATTTCAAATTGCGTTTGCAACTTCGATTTCGTTAAACGGTAGCGTAAATCTTCAAAGTAGTGCATTATATTTGAAAAACAAGAAATCGTTTCTCGTCGATACAAGTGACGAATGTCTTCGCTTTCTTTCTTTATTAGCATTGTCAGTATGCTTTCGGAAGTCTTATACGGACCTTACACGATCAATAATATTGTTAGTATCAACAAATACTGGTTAATATTGATTGATTGATGTAGAATATTGATGATGATCCGGATTTCTTTATTCTCGAGCATCAGTATCGCTGTGTGGTAGGGATACAGTAATACTAATTGTATGAAGAGGGCGTGTCAGTATTGTAAAAATATCGTCAGGCTGTACAAATATTGATGCACATAGACCGGTATTCATAGTCCGTTCTTATTTCAAGATCGTTTTAAGTAACATCTTAAGACGCTAATACGGCTCTGTGATTGGCTTATGACATCTCAAGACTGTACTTAAGATGATTTTAAATACAAGATCCGACTATGAATACCGGCCATAGGGCCGATTTCACCATCTCCGATTAATGGCCATTTCTACCAATGCAGATTAACTTTAATTTCAGTTTAACTTACTCTTTATCTTTTTCTAATTCTAAGAATTCTTCGAATTAGAAAAAGATATAAAGAGTGAATTAAATAGAGATTAAAGTTAATCTACATTGGTAGAAATAGACATAACTTGATCCTTCGATTAATTTTGTCACCAGAATTGCCAACAGCAAGAATTCAAAAAAGTAAGTCGTCAAGCTCCTAATCTATATTGTCACGGCAAAGAAAAAAATTAAGGCGCGCTAGCAGTCAACGTGTTCGGACGTGTTTCGTCCCGAAAGAATTTTTTTCTTAGTTTTGCTGATGCAATCGGCAGTTTGTGTATTTCAATAAGAGTGAATGAGGAGGTATCCCCGTGTAAGGGGTGGATTAAGAAGTGTGTGAAAATAACCACAAGGAATAGTTTTGGTTGACGGCACGTTAAATACTCAGGGGAAAAAAAACGGCCAAGAAAAAGGCCTATATTCTGTACCCTCTTTTATCGATAAAAGTGCCTTAAATGTGACTTTTCAGCCAATCAGGTAGCTTCTAAGCCTCTTTTAGAGGCACTTTTATCAATAAAAGAGGGTACAGAATACGGGCCAAAGTGTAGAGTGAAATATAAGAAGCAAGAGATTTAATATTAAATGAATTTGCGAGTTACTTTTCAATATTGCACACGGCAGTAGCAATAATATTATGCGTGGTCTACAATAGAAGTAAGCGTAAGAGTAAGAGTAGGATTAGGAAATAAAATAAATTTAATTCGCTTATGCCCTTACTCCAGCGCCTTTGACTGGCTCCCTCTTACTCTTACTTCTTACTCCACGCTTACTCCACGTATTGTAGACGACGCTTTACAGCTGCCAAGAAATTAGGTGAGATGATCAGTTTTCAGCTTTGCAGTTGGCAACTCATTTAATTGGAAGATCAAGTTAATCAGAGATAGTAAAATCGGCCCATAATCAATATTATTGATCAGTATTATTGATCGTGTAAGGTTCGTATTACATCACATACGAGTCAATCAAGGGATTTATCCATCACGCTGTTACCAAGGAAGATAAAATTCTCGATTGCTATGCGAGTCTAAAACGTTTTTTTCTATTTTTTCTCATCGAGCTCTCGTGATCAGGCAAATTTTCGATGGGCTCGCTTCCGAGGTGTTCGAAAACTCAGCTAAATCTAAACGAGTGCTTTCGTTCGCGTCACGCATATATCGGGAAGCGAGCTTCGACGTTGTCGGGTATTTTTTATATTCATGGCCATATCGGCTCTCTCAAGGAGTTCGGGAGCCATAAACAGAGAAGACGTTGTCGGGTAGTCACCACGAAATTTCAACGGTATATCGAAATATCTCGACGGTTTCGCAGACGTTCCAAAATCTTCTTTTTACAAGATTTCTTCAAGCGTAAACATGAGAATGGCTCAGATCAATGCGTTTGCAGCAGACCGTTTATCTTGCAACTGTTAGAAGTTTTTTTTCGCTGAAATTGGTATTAGATCTAAGTGTGCTACCGAAAGGTTCGAAATTAACGGAACGTTCATTATTTACCAAACGCAAAGATCCTACTCGAAGGTCATCCCAACCTTAGTCCCAAATACGAAAACATAGGCTTTCTTTTTGCACCCCTTTCCAAGATCTCGTCTCAAATATCCTTCCCGCAACGTCGAGAATCACTCCCTCGGGATTACAAGAGGGAAGAATGGCGGATAAAGATTCCAAACTTTCCAGCGTCTCGGGAACGAAATGGTACAAGGACGGCGAGGGGTCGTGCAGGGGTCGCGAGCGGAAAGAAAAGTTGCAACAACGGCAATGACTCACTCTGCCAGTAGCGACGACGGGCGACTCGGGGACGAACGGGCGACTCGGGGCCGATCGCGGGATCTGCACACCACTCGTACCGCCGGAAGCTCGCTCGACGGAAGGTCGATGGGACTGTTGTCGCGGGGAAGGAAGAATGCTCCGCTGGCGGCGAAATCCCTCAGCGGCGACGCGCGAGAAACGATCGCGCGGCGCTCACGTAGACGCCTACTCGTGCACAAAACGGTACGGTTCGCACGCGGCGATCCGCTGTTCTCTCTTTCTCTTTCTCTCTCGCAGTAGGACCGGCGCGACGGTACAGGTGTTCCGAAGCGTGTTCCCTTTGGCCGCCGGCGTTTCGCGCGCGGACAAAGTTACGCTCGAGCTGCTCGTCGCGACGTTACACCGGGCGTGGCGGATCACGACTGATTTTCGCCGGCCGGGCGGCGGACGCTGCTCTCTCCCTCTCCCTCCCCCTTCGCTCTCGCTCGCGCCGATTCGACGCTAGGTTCCGCCGAGTGGCGCCACCGTCGCGCCGGTCGCCGGCCGACCGGTCGTCCAATGCCGAGCGATGACTCACGCCACCCTCGTGCGTCGGCCAGCCGGCTATCCCCACCCCGTGCTTTCTATACGGGGTGTCCGTTCGGAAACCGACGCGCGTGCGAGCAGGATTTTGGAATATCTATGGCCGGTATTCATAGTCCGTTCTTATATTATACCCTTTGTCTACAATGCGTATTTAAGGCGTTAAGATTTAAGAAATTGACCAATCACAGTCGTATATGAGGAGAATAAACGACTGCGATTGGTCAATTTCTTAAGTCTTAACGCCTTAAATACGCATTGTAGACAAGGGGTAAGGGCTAATGTCCACGATGCTAGAAATTGGTCCGAGATCTCAGACGGAGAGAGAACTGACCAATCGCATTGATCAATTGGCCGAATTGTTCAAATGTGATTGGTCAATTCTTTCTTCGTCCGAGATCTCGGACCAATTTCCGAGACTACTATCTAGAGGTGTGCGAACAGTTTGAATTCGAATCGAATCGAATCACAGTAGATTCGATTCGATTCGTTTTCGAATCTAAAAGGTTCGAATTCGAATAGTTCGAGAATTTCGAATCATCAATGGTTCGATTTCGAATCGATCGCCTATTTTGATTGCTTCATTTATATCTTCCGCGCGACCAATCTTGTATCAGTGCATAATAAAAAAGCAGGAAAATTTGTTATGTAAATCCGGGAAATTTTGATTCGAATTTGATTCGTATTCGAATCGAAGAGGTTCGATTCGATTCGATTCGACGTGAAAATTTCAGATTCGATTTGATTCGATTTCGAACATGTTATCAAAGATTCGATTCCATTCGATTCAACTTGCAAATACTTGATTCGCACATCTCTACTACTATAGTGGACACAAGGCTTAAGACCATCTTAAGTACAATCTTAAGATGTCATGAACCAATCACAGAGCCGTATTAGCGTCTTAAGACGTTACTTAACCCTAACAGCACAGAACATTGCAGCAACATTGCAGCAATATTGTAATATTGCAGCAACATTGCAGCAATATTGCAATATTACTGCAATGTTGCTGCAATGTTCTGTGCTGTATGGGAAGACGGTCTTGAAATAAGAACGGACTATGAATACCGGCCTATGACTACGTTTAGGGCCATGGCGCACAAAAAAACGTACGTAGTAAGACTTAAACTTAAGCGAATCGACCAATTACAATCGAAACTTAGGCCAGTATTCATAGTCCGTTCTTATATTTAAGAACATCTTAAGTACAATCTTAAGATATCATGAACCAATCACAAAACCGTATTAGCGTCTTAAGACGTTACTTAAGATGGTCTTAAAGGGGAGAGCTCAGTTGCGCACAGAATGAAACGGACACAGCCACTCATATTGAGCCATGCCTAGAGGATTTCCTCTGGAAGACGCTGTGATTGGCTGTGTCCGTTTCATTCTGTGCGCAACTGAGCTTCACTCGTCTTAAATATAAGAATGGACTATGAATACCGGCCTTAAGAACGCCATCTTAAAACTCAAAACTAAGGGCCATGGCACACAAAAAAATGTACACAGTAAAGCGGTATCTACAATGATATTTTAAGTTGTAAGACTTAACACATCAACCAATCACAGTTGAGCATTCTAAAAGTAAGACCTCAATTTTGATTGTGATTGGTCGATATGTTAAATCTTACGACTTAAAATCTCATGTAGACACCGCTTAAGATTCTTAAACTTAACCAAATCGACCAATCGAAACTTAAGAACGACATCTTAAAACTCAAAACTTATGATTGGCCGATTCGCTTAAGTTTAAGTTTTACTGCGTACGTTTTTTTGTGTGCCATGGCCCTAAAGCCCATCGCACATGAAATTGCATTAGCTGCATAAGCATAACATAAGATCGCTAGACCAATGAGCATCTTATGTAAATCAATATGGTAACTTTATGCTGGATGCTCATTGGTTTAGCGGTCTTATGTTATGCTTATGCTACGCTATGCATTTTATGTGAGATAAGCTTTACACGTCACCATTAATCGGGTTTAGTAACATCAGTAGTCCACGTCAGTCTAAAGACTTAATTCTCTGTCCCCTTGTCTACAATGCGTATGTAATAAGGCGTTAAGACTTAAGAAATTGACCAATCACAGTCGTATATGAGGAGAATAAACGACTCCGATTGGTCAATTTCTTAAGTCTTAACGCCTTAAATACGCATTGTAGACAAGGGGTAACTTTTAACGACATCGTCGTTAAAAGTTACAGAATAGGCCTATAAGTTTACATGAACAGCATAAAAACTGATGTAATAATTTCCGATATTTTAACTATTGGTGTTAAATGTGGTATAAACAAGTATGTTATAAGTGTATGTATAATACACAATATATCAATAGTTAAAACATTAAAAATTATTACATCGGTTTTATGTTATTTATGTAAACGTAGACTAACCTAAACAACTAGTGTTACTATAATAGCGAATTCGATCACTCGCACTACATTGAATTAATGCACATTTGAAGGCTGTTACATATACATGGACATATCTAAATGCAATGGTATAATATAATCAGTTTAAACAATGAAATCATTAATGCATATTCTGCTAAATAACGTGATAATATCATTAATGATTATTTGTATAGTCGCATAAAATATTTATGTGCTTCTACGTTTAAATAACTTTACGTATAGCAGCTTTTAATATGCACTAATCCAGTGTAGTGCGGGTGATCGAATTTGCTATAAAATGAGGTTTTAAATTGCCGTGTAACAAGACTCTAGTCGTGTTCCGATATACACTGCCAGTACTGAAAATCTATAGTATACGTAACGTGAACTATAAATTTTCAGTACTGGCAGTGTATATCGGAACACGGCCTCTATCTCACCGAAGAAGCATTCTTTTCGAAAAAGCCTGTATCTTCGTCTTCTTTCAATTCGCAACGGCAGCAGTAATTTTACATCTCGACAACGTACAAATATGTTGTTTAAAATCTCAATAATGGATTTCTTCAGATTTCTTTTTCGGCTCCTGCGATATTTCGCCACAGAAGGATAGAAAAGATTGAATTACGTCTTTTACATGAGACTCGTTTCATTTGCGTATACTTTCTACATCCTCCCACAATTTCCTTCTCCTCGTTCCCTCTTCGAAGTCATGGGTATGCACATTTATGCGGAAATTTTTCTGTTATCGGATATCCCTAAGAGAACGCGCGATGACTCACGGCCACCCTCGCCTACGTATTCGCAATCCCCGTCTCGTTACAACGAAGAAAAACTCGTCGCGGTACCGTGATTTCATCTGGATATCGAAATTTCCGAGGCCTTGGATTTCGACGCCGTGGGCACACGGCGAAAATAATCCGCTACGTTTATCGCGATGATCGGTACATTTTTCCATATCTGCGGCGTCGAAGATTGAACTTATCGAGATTATTCTACGCTGCTTTCACCAGCGTAGAAAGTTTCCTTTTTAACGAGCGCGATCGCTTTTACGTCGACCAGAGAGCGTTATTATAGTGCAAGCATGGAGAAACGCCAAGGGTGTGATATATTCAAACGTCTCGGCTTTGTTTATAATTACGTATGCGATAAAGAGTCTTCTCCTCCGCTTCAATCGGAACTATGCAATCGATAGGTGAAACAAATTCGTCGAATTTCAGGGACTTTAGAAAAAAAAGCTGTTGCTTCAATTAAAGTGTTATCACGGGGTG
>NJRL01000376.1:99708-110630 GCA_003063815.1 Aphaenogaster rudis
CAGACATTGGGTCTAATAATAATACAATTGAATGAACTACTTTATGTTATTGGCACCCCGTGATAACACTTTAATTGAAGCAACAGTTTTTTTTTCTCAGTGTACTATAGTATTATAGAATTACTTCCATAGAATTTTCGTCTTTAAATACAGCTCTCGTACTCTTAATTAAAGAGTAATACTTTTAATGAGTGTTACGAGCGATTTATTCTTCACAATTTGCTTTATTTGCGCTATTTTATAAAAGGCACGGAATGATGCAATACGGGTATTAAATATGTAAATATATAGTATTTTATATTATAATATTATATTATAATACTGCATTATAGTATTATTTCCCTAGAATTTTCTCATCTTTAAACATAACTCTTAATTAAAGAGTAATATTTTTAATGAATGTTACGCGCGATTTATTCTCCACAATTTGCTTCAACATAAATTTTACCTTCATGCAACAGCAACGACGTTACGATTAACTGATATTAAGAGATCTGTATTTTACAATCTACGGATATATTGTGCGAAAGAGACGCGCTCAGACATCCAAAAATATCCATCGCGCATTTATCTGATGGTACGAGAACAGGAAGTATTCGCTTCGCCGATCTCGCTTGCCCTGCAAAGGATGTCTTAAACGGTACCCGGCTTTTACAACTTTCTTCCTCTAGGGTTGGGCCAGGACGCGCCCGGAGTAACGACACCGTTAATTAGCGTAATAAACGCGATACGTGCTATTTTTGAGAATTAGCCGCGAACGTGGAAGAGCGCGAACGGGGTCGTTCGAGTCTAATGGACAAGAGGATCACGGACCGCTGGCAAATAGCCGGACCTCAAGGACGCGTTTAAAAGCGTTTGTGCATGGATTTTAATATTTTCTACGTGACGTGATGAATCATAGCCAACACTCCCGCCAGCTGGAAACTCCCTCTCAAATCACGTTCTTATATTGCGTAACGTCGCGACCGACGTGAACGACGGAACTTTTTACGGGCGAATTCAAAACAGGAAGCAATAAGTTTCACGTAAAATTGAGCACAAGGAAACACGGTGTTTCGAGACGCGCATTTTCTAACTGTTGTAAAAATGTTGTCTTACAGGCGTTGATCTTGCGATAAAATTTCCAATATTTATGCTCGATAAACCAAATGCTTTATTCAAGATTTTTATTCTGATCACATCACGGAAAGAACAGTTTTACTGACGTATCTAAAAATTTAGTCACATATAGATCTAAAATTAATTTTGTTGGACTATCAAAATAATTATGTAGATGCTCAAATTCGTTGCTAGAATGTCTAAAATTTTGGTGGAACATTATGATTGAGAAAGAAAGAGAGAGAGAGAGAGAGAGAGGGTCCTACATAATTATTTTGATGGCCCAATATAATTAGTTCCAAATCTGTATCTGGCTAAATTTTCAAATACTTCAGCAAAATCGTTGTTTCGTGAGTGGAAGAGTTAGCACGCTTATACGAAATATAAATTCTCTCTAAGATTTTCGTGGAAAGTACACATGTGCTAATAATACTATCGCATCTAATACTTCGAGCTAATTATAGAACCGGAAGACTTTAAGAAAAAAATATTGTAGACGAACGGTAACAGATGCGTTAAAGATGTTCAAGACGATATTTAAGAAAAAAAGAAAGGAAAAAGAGAAAATCAGAGATTTCGTGGCAAATTGCATCAAGAATCTATAACGTGCTAAATATAAAACCAGAAGACTAATAAGAAAATATTGTAATTATAAGATAATATTTAATAAGAAAATATAAATAACGTATAAAGACGAACGATGTTAGACGCATTAAAGATATATTTAAGAAAAAGATACCAGAGGAAAAAGAGAGCTGTCTCCGCGAATCGGAGACCTCGTTCTCCATTCCGGTCCGCGCGAATCGCATCGGGAATCTCGAACGTACTAATTATAAATCCGGGTGACTAATAAGAAAACATTGTAATTATAAGATAATATTTAATAAGAAAATATTGTAATTATATGGTAATATTTAATAAGAAAACAACGTAGAGACGAACGATGATGGACGCGTCAAAGATATATTTAAGAAAGAAATGTGAGAGGAAGAAGAAGAAGAGTCTCGGCGCGAATCGGAGGCTTCGCTCTCCATTCCGGTCCGCGCGAATCGCACCGGGAATCGAACGTGACGCAACCGCACATCGCGCGCGGCACGCATCCGGGCGGCTTCCAAGGAGGTGGAAACGACGGATGGAAGGAAGGAGAGAGAATCGGCGAAGCGTGGTGCTGCGGACGTGCCGCGGCCGCGACGTCTCCCCGCGGCCCCCGCGCGCCCTTACCGAGTCCCAAAGCGAAGCACCAAGGAGCTCGTAAAGCTCGTGTCACACTACGCACTGGAGACTGAGGATTGCGAATTGGAGAGATTAGAATTCGACCAATTAGATCATCTTAATCTTCATTCTCTTCGTTCTGATTAGTCAAATTCTAATCTCCAATTCGCGAACCTCCATCTCCAATGCATAGTGTGACACGAACTTAAGAGCTCGCTGTCGCGCGTACCGTAAAGGTGGTTTCAGACCGGACGAGAAGAGCGCGAACGAACGCGAATGAGCGAGCTTGTTTCGACGCATTGCAAATTGACAGAGAAAGAACGGTTTTGCTGAGGTATTTAAAAATTTGGCCAGATACAGATCTGAAAATAATTTTGTTAGACTATCAAAAATAACTATGTAGGACACTCAAGCATGGTGATAATGCTGCACAAAGTTTCGACTATTCTAGTTATTATTCTAGCTATTCTAGCTATTATTATTAGTTTCGGCTATTCTAGCAATTATTTTGGGCGTCCTACATATTATTTTGATGGTCCAATAAAATTATTTTCAGATCTGTATATGGCCAAACTTTTAGATATTTCAGTAAAACCGTTCTTTTCGTGCAAGCGTGTTATTTTAGCTGAAGCTCTTCTCACATATTTCTTGTCGTTTTAAATCATATCATTTAACACGATTGAACGTATTCATTTTTTATTTAATACGATTAAACGTGTTAAATGACGTAACCTAAAAACATGTAAAAAGAGCTTCAGTCAAATGTGTCATTTTTAAATATTTATGCGTGTAAAAATAACACGCTTGGATTTGCAGTGCGAGCGTGGATCGCTCCGCAAATACGGGAACGAGTCCAAATTTATACCGGCAAACGCGCTCCGTTAATACGTTAACTCGCTTAATACTAAAGCTCGCTCGCGGATAAAGTTCGTTCGCGATCTTTCGTTTTCGCTAGCTCGGTCTGGAGTCACCTTAAAGAGCGTGAGCGTTGCCACATCGCGGCATTCCGGCCGGCATGAATCACCTAAGTACCTAACGTGGTCCGTACATGAAAATACCGCGATACGCCGCACGTATGTACTTACGGTTTACGGTACACGTTGCCACGCGACGATAACCCGGCCGATTTGCGCCGGCCGATCCGGCATAATCGCGATATTACCACGGCGGAGGTAAAACGACGCGTATCCTAGACGCATTAGTACTTGTCCGTCTAGCGGGCTCCGTGCTCTCTCACCGCGAAGCACGTTACCTTTAATCGAAACGCCAAATGTACAGGGTGTCCCGGAACCGTCTACCACATCAAGTTTCGCGAGAGACAATCTTTGACCTAGGCCGGTATTCATAGTCCGTTCTTATATTTAAGTACAATCTTAAGTACAACCTTAAGTACAATCTTAAGATGTCGCAAACCAATCACAAAGCAATATTAACGTCTTAAGATATTACTTAAGACAGTCTTAAAATAAGGACGGACTGTGAGTACCGGCTTTAGGACGGTATTCATAGTCGGTTCTTATATTTAAGATTATTTTAAGTACAATCTTAAGATGTCATAAACCAATCACAGAGCCATATTAGCGTCTTAAGACATTACTTAAGACAGTCTTAAAATAAGAACGGACTGTAAATACCGGCCTTAGAGTCGTTTTTTTTATTTCTCGATTGAAGAGAACCGGCACTTTCCAAGTTACAACTGACATTGAAAAGCTTCTCACGAGTTGCATGCAAATTAAATTCTAAGATCTTATTATTCATGTAAATGCTAGTGTATAATAATTCGTTTAATAATAATACGTACCTATTTGTATTTTCAACAACAAAGTTTAACGTTAATTTCTTCACGGTAAAAGAAAAATCAACTTTTCGAAAATAGTATAATGTGCTTATAGCGTAATTTGCAGATTAAAGATAAGAGGATGATTTAAAGCTGTATTTTTAGCGACGTTCGTTAAAAATATTTCAAGCGCCAACCGATCGATCGGTGGGAATGACTCACGCAGTCGGGCATAATTGGCGAATTATGGGTGCACGTCAATACCGGTATGCCAGCTGCAGGCTTCGTTCTGGCGTGTAGGGCATCGGTTGCAGTAGTTTCCGCACGCAAAAATTGCGGTCCGTACTCGGAACGCGCTCGCAACATTATTAGCCCGTTAACGACAGACCGAGCCGTGTCTTGATTAGGCGACAAACTGGAAACGCGGTTTGGAGTCTGGAATCGAAACGTGGAACTCTAAATTTTCGCGTGATTTGACGGCAACTACAATTCACTGCAGCATTGCACGAAAACCGTTTAATTCTACGATTCGATACCGCGTTGCAATCCACTATCGCAATCTATCGTCCGCATTGGGTTCGGCCCTCCGATTTCACTTTAGAAGTCAAAATGACTGTACGATGGCTGTGCAATTTTCTTACAGCACACACAAATCTAAGAACCGCGTTGTACAGATTGCCCCACGATCTGCAATACTTAAGGCCGTATTCTAGAGATTGATCGCAACAAAAAGACTCTATAGGATTTTATAAGAAAATATTAAGACCACAATAATTTTTAAATTATATCAAAATTGGCTAATGGCCAATTTGGATCTAAAGATATTGTATCTATCTGTGTAACATTCACAGATTCACTATTTTAGATTAAAGTAAAAAATAATTTGACATTCGCCGATATGCGCAGCTGCATTGTAACTACGTTGATTTGCAAAATACAAATATTAAACCGAAAATTAATCTAATGCCAAAAATGTTTAATACATAAAAGAACGATGAATTGCGACGCATCGAATTCTTTCGTCTCTTTCTAGTAAATATTTATTAAAATAATTATGTACTTTTCGAGGAAAATATCTTTATACGAAAAGAATGATTTTGCTGAAAGAATTAAAAAATTAGCTAGATTTAAATATTTATTAAAATAATTATGTACTTTTCGAGGAAAATATCTTTATTTATACGAAAAGAATGATTTTGCTGAAAGAATTAAAAAATTAGCCAGATTTAAAAATAATTTTGTTAGATCATCAAAATAATTGTGTTAGGATGCTCAAAACAATTACTAAAATGTCAAAACTTTTTGCAACATTATCATTATGCTTAAATGTCCTACATAGTTACTTTTGATGGTTTAACAAAATTATTGTTAGATCTGTGTTATTTTTAGGTCTGGCTAAATTTTTTGATACTTCAGTAAAACCGTTTTTTCCGCGTAAGTATAGGCTTTCATAAGACTTCGTAAATATACATATTCATTTTCTCTAATTCTTATTCAAATCGCTCAAGTATACATATACAGATGATTAGTTCGGCAAATACCAAACAAGATATATAAATAATAAATTACTCGCAAATTACTCGTGATTGCTCCGTCATCGTCCAAGGCTTCCCCTTCCTTTCTTATTCCTCTGTTACTTCTCGTTTCCATGACACTCACACAACACTCACTCGCGAAAACATCGTTAATTACGTGTCACACCAACCATCAAAATATAATAATTGCAGGGCACTTTGCACGGTACTCTCGACGTTAATCACACTCGACGCGCACTTTACTATCTCGCGATAGAATAACGTGAAGATATTACGGTTGCATCGTAAGCTACGATACATTCGACGCACGCAAGGTCTCGCAAATTAGCGAATGAACATCAAACGGCGTAGAATTTATTTCATCATTAATGAACAAACGCCGAATTTATGCCGCGCACAATTGAGAAATGTAAAGATAGGCTTAATTACGATTGTATTTACCAATAGATTAGACGCTCTGACGCCGCTTGGCGATTCGCAGTCCGTTAGTTTCGTCTTTGTTATGTAAATGATAAAAAAATTCGAAAATGAGAATTTTATCCTGATATAAAATTACGCGATAAAATCAGGTTAATGGTTAATTAAGATGCGATGGATCGTTCGAAAATATATAATCGAAATTCAATATTCTCGCGCAATTTCGAACACACATAAATCCCGTAATCACACACGTATCATTAATAAATGATTGTATCATTACTTTCTATTACTTTTGCTACTTAATTCAGCGATTCGTATAATCATGTAACATCTTTAATTCGTATTCGTGCATTCGCGCTCTGAGCACGAAAATTACATTTGAACAAATTACGTTTCAATTTAAATCGGCGTGAAAAGTCACAGCACACGACGCGAGAGGTGATCGAATCCAAACGCGTCGCTGCGAAAACAATTATTGCTCGTAAATATCGCAATAAGCGATAATAATTGCAATTCTGCGTCCCCTTGATTCCTCGAAATAATTAAATAAATCGCGAGAAAAAGCTTCGATAAACAGCCTCGGTACGCTCACGGATCGCTAATCGTGAGAATTAATTAATTACGCGAGATGATCGTTGCTAATTGTTCAAAAGGAATGATCGTGTTTCGAGAGTTAACAATGGTTGCGCTCAGCGGAAAAAGCAGCTTTGCAACTGTTGTAAAATTCTTTAATATGATTGGTTCTTGCCCTTGGTTCCTCCTGGATCTAAGTGTATAAACCAATCATATTAAAAAATTTTACAACAGTTGCCAATGGCTGCGTTCAGGAGACACAATCGTTGAATGAGCAATCGAACGTAATTGGTCTTACTTCTGGAACCAACAAATCAACGTCGAGTGTTGACAAGACGATGCTGCAACGGTTGTGTCTCCTGAACGCACCCAATGGTCGCGTTCAGCAGACCAAGCCGCTCAGTAGCAATCGAACGTGATTGGCTCTTACTTTTAGAACCAACCAATCAACGCAGAGTGTTGATAAGACGAACTCAACAGTTGTGTCTGCTGAACGCGCCTATTGCTACGGTACACAGAGCGGTTCGGGCCGTTGCTCGCCGACTCGAGTGTTGTCGCACGAATGGCACGAAGGCCGCTATCTGTAAACAGTACATTATACGCGGCAAAGGACAAGTGTCAGGTAAAATTTTACGAAATATTCAACGAATTATAAAATAAACACCAAATAAATTCCAAATATTCTGTTCCTTCGTAACGTTAAATTCCAACATTGTTAAAAGTACGGGAATGTCTGTCATGCATTATCTGGATTTATTTGAACGACAGATTTTTTTTATGCAAATCTTTAACTTACATTTTCATTGAAGTATTCATAATGAATCATAAGATAAATGTATACCGAATATTCTGTTCCTTCGTAATGTTAAGTTGTAATTGAAAATATGTGAATGTCATGCATTATCTAGATTTATTTAAACGACAAATTCTTTGTAACGTCCAAATTAATAATTCAAATTTTTTACAAAATATTAATAATGAATTAGGTATAGGTAAACGTATACCGAATATTCCGTTTCTTTTAAATTTTAACATCATTGAAAGTATCAATTATACGAATCGCTAAACCAAGTAACGAAAGTAACGAAGGCCAGTGACATTATATCGATCGTTTATTAATGATGTATTTTACGAGATTTACTCAAAATGTTATGCGTGGGTAATACCGAATTTCAATTATATATTTCTGAACGGTTCATTGCATCTTAATTAGTCATTAATTTTATCGCATGATTTTATCGTACGATATCAGAGTGAAATTGCTATTTCCAAATTTTTCAATTTATTTATATCGCAAATACGAAATTGATTGACTTCGAAATGAGCGGTGTCGCGAGGCGTTAAATTACAATCGTAATTAAGCCTGTATTTCATATTTCTTAATTGCGTAACGTAAATTCGGCGTTTGTACATCGGTGATTAAAACCTCGCCGTTTAACGTTCGTCCTCTAATTTGCGAGACATTGCGTGTGTCGAACATATCGCTCGATGCAATCATACCTTTTTGCATTATTTTTCGCGAGGTAGCAAAGTGCACGTCGCATGCGATTAACGCCGAGAGCGCCGTGCTAAGTGCTCTGCTATTATCGTATTTTGGTAATTAGTGTGAGCACGTAATTAACCATGTTTTTGCGGCTGAATGTTGTGTGAGTGTCACGAAGAAACAAGAGGCAACAGAGGAGAAAGAGAGGAAGAAGAAGTCTGGCACACTGGGAGAAAAAAGTCGAAGTATTGCGAACCAAATATTTCTTGTGATTTTTTCTTCAATATTTATTGGTTATTAAAAAAATTAATTGTGATGACGAAATATACATTTCTTATTTATTTAGATCATTATAAATATATTTTTGGAGTGAAATAAACATTATATCCTACTAAACAATGTTAAATATTTTTCTATAATAAATTGTTTATTTAAATACGGCGAAATAAAAATATTTATAGCAAATAAATCATTTATTTTTACACACGTTGATTTTTATCTCTTTAAATAAGATATATTTTACAGAAATGTATATTTCACAAAATATTTCACAGAAATGTATATTTCGTCATCACAATAAAATTTTTTAATAAATAATAAATATCGAAAAAAACGTCACAAGAAATACTTAGTTCGCAATACTTCGACTTTTTTCTCTCAGTCCAGATGGTGCAGGCAACCGCGAGGTGAGTAATTTATTATTTATATATCGCCCCGTTGATAGAAAAGTGATACATCTCAAAATTAGCAATTTTTCAGTAGAGCATTTTCAACATTCTAAATTGGAACAACGTTTTAATTAGAATAGTGAATATGTATAATTTCACTTTCTTTTCATGTTATACTTTCAATAAAAAAATATTTAAAAAATACATTATATATATTAGTCTTTAGGGTCGAATTCCTTTCATTATTTCAAAATTGCTTATTTTTTACTTGTATCATTTTTCTATCAACGGAACGATATATTTGTCATACTTGCCGAATTAATCATTTGCGTTTATTTGGATGATCTAGATAAAAATTAGAGAAAAAGACTTATACTTATAAAATCTTATGAAAGTTTATTCTTATAAAAAAAAACTTTCTCCGAAAATTATAAAATTATTTTAGTGAATGTTTACTGAAAAAAATCGATATGCGGCAATAATATTCTTTTAAATATTAAATATTATCGGTGTCAAATTATTTTTTATTTTAATCTGAGATAATGGATCTGTGAAAATATTACATCAAGATGTAATTTCTCTTGTAGATCCGTTATCTTGAAATAGATGGATTAACAAAATATTTTATCCTGAGCTATAACCGTCTGTCAATCTATATCCTCATACAAGAATGCACAATGAAATACATGCAAAATTCACGCAAAGAATAGAGCTTATTATTATCGACATATCAAATAAGACGCTGATTTCTGAAACATACAATTTTTAAATTTTCTTTTCTTGGTGTTCATATATTACGAAACAAGATGTTATATATTTATGTGCAGTAAAAATAAATTATTAAGTGTTTATAAAGTACGGGAATAGGGAAAAAATCGATAAAATATTTAGGTATGTTATATATCTCCCTTCGATAAAATATATATATATTTAAGTATGTTTTTCCCTTCTATTTTCCTCCTAAATATATTTTTCATGTAATTTGCGGTTTGCGCTTGGCCTCTTTATATTCTCTTTCAGAATTAAATATTATATAAATTAATGCGAAAAGAGAGAGAGAGAGAGAGAGAGAGAGAGAGAGAGAGAGAGAGAGGCAATAAATTACTTCAGTACGCAGTCACAAATAAATAAAAGCATGGCAATATCTCATAATCTCATAACATATTTCAATTAATTTATTTAATAAAATACGCGTTAACAATTATTATTTATTATTCTTATAGTACACGAAGTTTATTGCAATCCTTCATAAAACGTTAATCTATATTTGCTCCCGATTTGTTTCCTTCTTTCGATACGTTTATAAATAATACGAATGACTCTTTCGCGTGAGACACAACATTTGGATAGGATGGATAGGAACAAGTAAAGTATTTGTTGGCGTACTCAAACATTTAACCAAGCAAGCTATTAATGTGTTATTCACGGCCCCGCGTCGCTTAAAGAGTCTATAAAACTGGCTCTAATTCCTTCTTCTTTTTCGCATTAGTGAGGAATTCGAGAACACCGCGCATTCATGGCCGAGTGAATAAGCTTGTCCGAGTTTAGCCGCCTTTCTCCCGGCCGCGGTTTGCTTCAATATTATTATTCGCCTAGCTTTTTCTCAGTACACCACCGAGTAAGTTTAACGTAACAGCGAACGTTAGAATTCGGTAATCGAGAAACGAACGTCAATAACAATCGATAACGTCACGTTTGAGGTGAGACGACCCCTTCACGCTTTCTATTCCCACATACACGAAGCAATCACACGACTCAATTTGTGAAACTCGCGTGAAACCAATTTTTTAAGAGAACTTCTCTGTGCTTTGAGAAACAATACGAAGCAAATCGAATAGAACGACTGCCTGATCCCATCTCGCAACGAAAACCATTTTCTATCGAATAATCTAATTTATACCTAAGTGTATAGTAGGAGAGTGAATATTCGATTTAAATGAAAGAATACTGGTATTTGCTACAAAAAAATATTAGAAACTTTATATGCCGTCAAACACATAAAATCTACATTCGAAAACGCATAAAGTATTTTCAAGTATAACAAGTGTTTTAAAAAACGGTTAAAATAAGTAATTTTTAAAATTATAAGTATATCAATAATTACAATAAGTAACATTTAAAATTACACAGGACCACAAAAAGAAATTTGTGAAAAT
>NJRL01000376.1:117335-127456 GCA_003063815.1 Aphaenogaster rudis
AATTTACAAAAAACTTAGACGTGGTGGACAAAAACGGCCAACGGATTCGACTTCAGCGACCCAAAATACGTATAGTACACTTGGTCTAGTTTGTGTCAATTAAAAAAAAAATTTGTGGTCCTGTGTTATTAGTATGCGTACTTAACTTTAGTATACAGCCTTGGCCAAAAGTATAATATTAGGCACCTATATTTTTATATTTTTTTAATCTGAAATTCTTTTAGCTGTATTGTTTCCTATTGGTTACCAGCATTATACATAAGTTTAAAGGGTTCTTGAAGCAAAGAATAATTCACAGCAAGTGCCATAAATCAATTTTTTAGCTTTCAGATAAATAAATAAAATATAGGTACCTAAGACTTCTGTGTGTGTATGTGTGTTGTGTGTGGCCAAGGCTGTATATATATCTTTAATAGTTAATGAGATGCTAGAAAATTGCCTTCTCGGCTTCCTCGGAGTGTCTTATTAAAAGTATCCCCCTTTAGAATCACGAAGAGATATATTTTAAATGCGTGACCACCTTGATCTATCGCGGCTTTAAACACGCCACGTTCCACATTATCTCCGCCGAAGAAACGATCCCGACCTAAACCACAATGAATATGGATCATTCTTGTTCGATCTCCGCGGCGTGGAACGATCGCGAACGCGGTCGTACAAGCGTAACGAACGCTCGTGAATCCGATGCGCTCGACTTTAAGTGACTTTCTCGACGATAATCTACCGTATAATTATCGGCCTCGCCGTGTTAAAATCGCGCTTACTTACACAATTGCACCGGCGCTGTTTATTCGCGAGGTAACATTCTTTATTTCGAGTTTATCAAACTCATATATATTACTCGACGGGCGCGTAATTACCCCGTGATTGAGGTGCGCATTTATGTGCTTGGAAAGCATTTTTCGTAGCGAGAAACTGGAAACTCTGCGCCTTAATTCGCCAATTTCTGGCTTTCTCCATTTATGAGAAGCCGCCCAGACATGACGGTCCGACGATAATGTTTTTTTCTGCGACGCATCGTTCGACGACGCGAATCAGAAATCGATTATCGAGTATCATTAATCGCTTTTATGAAATAATACATAATTACCTTGCTATTAACAATATGCTATAAGAAATATATTATTTTTCATTTAAATTCAGATAAAAAATAATATACTGCTTCATAGTTATTAATTATTATACAGTATAGTTATTATGAATATAGTTATATAACATAAGTTAATAACATCATTATTAATATAAGTGTAATTATGTACAAAAACATTTTAATTAATTGTTCGTTTTTTTATTCAGATTAGTAAAGTATATCAATAATTACAATAAATTATTGAAACAATTTTGCAAAATTATTTTAATTTAAAGATGATGTAACGATTTTATATTCTATTTATAATATGTAATACGTTTTTACTGAAAATTATATATATTTCTCCTCTTATTCGATAAAGATATAGTATTAACCGATATAAATCAAAATTATACAGTATCATACATCATCGAATATACGCATCATACGATACCTCATTATAATGAAATAAAAAGAGCTTATCAATTGATCTCTTGAAGAAAAAGATAAAAAGAAAGTAGAATTGTAATCTCGCGCACACAATCGTATCGCGAGGAACATATAAAATTTATATTTAGATCATTACACGCATCACGATGAACGAGGCATAACCGCGACCCACTATCTCATATTAGTAATAAATTTATTAAAGAAATAACACAAAATCGCGTGTTAACGGTTAAGAGCGTAAAACGCCGCCTAAAACTCCTAATTACTCCGGCGAAAAGTTTCACGCACGGTGGGCGTGGTGCGTTCTATAGAATGTGGCTGATGCTTCCCGGCGAACGAGGAAGTGTACCAGATGGCACGTATCACGTATGCCGGCCACACGCATAATATATATTTTTACAGGCCTCGTGACGATTAACCACTCCCGTGGACGCATTCGCGGGTGACATCACCGCGTTTATTATCGTCATAAGTACGAAAGCTCGCGCGCCGCGAATCGCTCATTGCCCGCTCCGGTGAAAACGTTAGAAGAGAAAATCTCTCTCTCTCTCTCTTTCTCTCTCTCTCCGCCGCGGAATGCACGGCTATTATTATTCAGGATGTCGAGCGCATTCTAAATAAACATCCGCGGCCGAGTCGCAGACGGAAGTCGTTAATAGAGTATTCTCGATAAAGCTCGGCAAAGACGGTTGGAATGATATAACGATATGAGCGTGACGTAAGAATACGTAAGTTGTGGCAACTGGACGATGACATTCCAATTTAATATCAGCTCTTAGGCCGGTATTCATAGTCGGTTCTTATATTTAAGATCGTCTTAAGTTGAGTCTTATGTTAGGTGAACTTGAGCTTCCGCTCAGCCAATGAAATGGCTGTACAGCATCTCGAGATCGTGCTTAAGACGGTCTTAAATATAAGAACCGATTATGAATACCGCCCTAAAACTAATCGAGAATCTACAGAAGAGATTTGTTTCGACACTACTCTGGCCAATTTTAAATTTAAATTAATATATCGCGGTTCGCGACACTTTTTCGACCGGGATTTGGTCCTACTAATTTATCACCATTGACTCAACTATATGGTGCTTTTAACTAATATATAACATCATCGACTGTTGCGATAAATATTACCACATGCCTCGGTGGTCGAACTGGTTAACGACGCCCACACGGATTATTAGGGAGGTCCAGGTTCAAATCCTGGCTGAGGTAAAATTTTTCGCAACAAATTCTTTACATTTAATTAATTTCATACACTTTAGTAGGACCAAATCCCGGTCGAAAAAGTGTCGCGAACCGCGATATATTAATTTAAATTAAAAAAATGCAAGTACACCTGTCTCTTATACACATCTAGATGTGTATAAGAGACAGATTTCTGGCAAATCACGCGTGTTTGGTCGACTATTTTCTTTCGAGCAGCATTCTGTTTATCCCTTTCAAAAATAACGAAGATATAAAATTTCACGGTTCGTAGAAAATGAGTAAATTTTTGGTATATCAATGTTCAAATACCAAATACCAGGGGCGCCCATGAGGGGGGGCAAGGAGGGGCATATGCTCCCCCCTGGATTTTAATTTTTTCAATTTAGAATGATTTTATTGACAACTAGATAATTTTTTGTTTAAAATTTATACAATTAAAAATAAAAATCTACATAAATATTTCTTTAAAAAATATTATTTGAAGAAACATTCGTTTGGCAACCCTAAGTTTTACACTCTGCCCCTCCTTGAAAAAAGTTGTGAGGGCGCCCATGCCAAATACGACTTATCGCTATTTTAGCGGCTTCTACGAGGCGACACTTCGGATAAGAAACGAGGAAATCGAGGATAGCGATCGTCCCGATATCTGACCGATTCGCGGAAGTCGCGCCCCATCGTCGTCAGATTGCGCGGGTCAGTGCTGCTCGAGGAACCGAGGAGTTTACGATACTTTGAGCGTTCCCAACGAGCCGCTCTCGGAGAAGGCGGGGTCGTCGACCCCGGGCGTGTCGCGTCCTAGGACGAGAAATGCCTTTCAGCTGTTAAACTCCTTCAAACGAGAGACTATGCCCAAACGCGAGATGCGGCCGTTCGTATTTTTAGCGCTCGCCGGTGACATCGCGGGGAAGCGATTTTCAAGAGCGTCGTCTCCGCCGCGCCCGCTTCCATCGTGATTCCACGACGGATCGAGCTCGATGCGCGATTTCGGTTCGGTTATTCCCTCCCTTCGAGTTCCCTCCTCGAGACCGACGCAACTCGCGCGTGTTCCCCGCGTCCTCCTCGCGTCGCTCGGGGAAAAAATCAAATTCATCCGGCGAGCGACGCGCGGAATGTCGCCGTGAGTCAGATACGAATGTTCCGCGAGCGAACGCTCGCACGCTACACTAAAATTGGACGCTCGCTGGCGTCATAAGCGTAAAAAGCGCGAGGATGCCTCGCCTCTCTGCGGCTGGGTTTTGTTTTCGGCCGTAATGCCTGATGCGATTATATCCAGCTCCGTTAACGCCCTGACGATGAAAGCGTTAACGACGTTCAACCGCGATATCTTGCGTCTTGAAGCAACGGAATTCAAATTGCTTTTCCAATGATGGCCCAATAGCCAAGAGCATCTAAAACTCGTGCCACACTACGCATTGGAGATTGAGGATTGCGAATTGAAGATTAGAATTCGACCAATCAGAATGAAGAGAATGAAGATTAAGATTATCTGATTGGTCGAATTCTAATCTTCAATTCGTAATCCGCAATCTCCAATGCGTAGTGTGACATGGGCTTAACACTTTTTTCCAATCGAAATGTATAGAACTTTGCAGTTTTTTTTTTCTCTTTCAAATCTCGTTCAATTAAATCGTCTTTAATTAAAATGTCAAGACTTCAACTTCTGAGTGATAAATGATTGCAAATAGATTATATCTGCGAATTTTTGAAGATATATAATTAGCCCAATACCACATTGCCCATTTAACTTCAAAGGAATAATAGATTACAATTTAAAATTAAGGTGTCAAGACATGTAATGACGGCTCCTCGTCAAAGAAATTTTTTTCTGACGGAAGATCGATTATCAATTCGTCAATAAATTTCACCACTAAAATTAAGATAATGTATGTACACAAGGATTTTGTAATCTCGCTCTCGATGACACGCTGTTAGATATTAATGTCCATTTCCACCAATGTAATAATCTAATTCTTAGAACTAGAAAAAGGTGAAGAATAAGTTAAACCGATATTAAAGTTAATCTACACACAGAAAAAAAAGTTTTCAATCAAAAAGAATATATTTAAATTAACACTATCATTGTTTCATATATAAGCAAGAAAATATTATTTTCTTAGAAGAATTTTATATATTCTTGTATTTCAAGAATATTATAAAATAATTTGAATATTGTAATTGTCACATAAAGAATACAATATGATTATAATATGAATATTCTTGGTTTGAAAATACTGTTATTCTCTATCGAATATTTTTTGCTTTCCATTAATAAAAGTTATTTTTGAATAATAAGACTATAATTTTCTTTATTGAATTATATAAAATGTTTTGATGCAAGTAATATTTCTTCGTTTAACGCTATCTCATTTTAAGATTTACATGTAAAAAATAAAGATATTTTTGAAATATAAGAATGTTCTTTTTTTCTGTGCATTGGTGGAAATAGACATATGTCCATTTCTACAAATGTAGATTAATATTAATCTCGGTTTAACTTACACTCTTTATCTTTTTCTAATTCTTAGAACTAGAAAAAGATAAAGTTTAAGTTAAACCAAGATTAAAGTTAATCTACATTGGTAGAAATGGACATAAAGGATCAAATTTAAACCAATTTTTTGGGTTAAATCATATTTATTTATTTTTAACTTTTACGTGTGTCAAAATTTATTATTTTAACGCAAAATATGTTAAAAAACAACCTTACTAAATCAATCCATTTTTGTGGTTGAATTAATAAGTTTTGACTCATGTGTGTGATAGTAAACAGTAAACAGTAAACCAAATTTGAGTCATTTTAACACATTCCTTGAATTAATTATTTGATTTAACTGTTCTAGTTAAATTAACAACATATTGGGTAGAAGCAGTGACAGGAATAGTTATAAATAACCGAAATTTGGTTCAATTTAACATTACAGGCGGTAAATTGAACAGTGCAGGCTATAATAAAGAGACCGTTGCTAAGAGAGATATCGCGAGAGACCGGCTTTCGGTGTACGCAAGAGCAAGAGCCGAAAGGAGGTGCGCGATATCGAGGGATTAAGACGGACGATCCTGCGGGTGATTCACCGGGTCTGCGGTCATGCCGCTCCGGTGGCCGTAGGACGACCGTTGCGGGGACGCTGTCGCAGTCGGAGGTTCTCATGCGACGAAACGCGAGAAACTCGTTACGCGGGACAATTTCCGTGCCGATCGCGCACGGAACAACGAGGCGGATCGACGCTTTTTCGGCTGCGAGAAAAAAAAAAGAAAAAGAGAAACGATCGGTCTCGCCGCTCGGCCGCGGCGTCAACCGTTGGACCCGGGCGGCTGGAGGGAGGGTCGAGGGATACCTCGGTTTGTGGCCTTCGACCGATCTTTTTGAGGACGAGGTTCGCCGCTGCCAGACCGGTCGTGCACGCCGGTGTGTGCGTGGAGAAAATAATCACCACCGATATTTCGCTCGGCCTCGCCGAGCGCGGCGCACCGACGTCCAATAACGATCTCGCGCTCCGCGCCGATCTCACTCGATTCCTCGAACCTCGCGGTCGTAATTTAGCAAACTCCTCTTTACATCTTTCTAGATAATAAGATATTTCTTCCCGCGAATGCGATATCGAAAAAGGAAGAAGGCCCTCGGGAATTATAACGATTACGAGCTCACAATCAGTTAAGAAGCGCAAAAAAAGCTATGCTATCTCATGGAGAAGATCTCGTGGACAATTGAAGTTAATTAAGCTACGGTAATTGACAAGCTTAGAGAGTTGATCGATTCGCCTTTAATGATCGGAATGAGGACAGGGGAGGAAAGGGGGTGAGATGTGTCTCGGAAGGTGTCGCTAACGGATCGAGCACGGCACGAGATAATAAGGCAAAGGACCTGGTGTAACCCAAATTTCACCTTTTGTGCGATGTCTTGTGAATGGATACCCCCTTCCTCTCACCTACGTCCCTCCCTCTCCCCACCCTCCCCCTTTTCCTTCGGAGCCTCGTTCTCCGACGAATCCTTTCGAGACGAAGAAACGCTCCAGGCGTTTCGCTTCAGTAACCGCGGTCTTGGTTCAGCTCCTCCCGGATTCCTTTGTTTAATGCCTTATTGCGATCTTTTAACGCCGTTGCACTGTTGCCATGCGCCGCGCCGGAGAGGAGCCCGAGCCGCGCGCCGCGTCTGTTCCGGAGGTTTCAATTAGCCGAAATTAAACGGAACCGGTTTCGTTTAACCGTTTATTATCTCAGAAAGTTGTAAACCGGGCGGTAATCCGCCGATAAGAGCCGTAAAGCTCCGAAATTCGGATATAGCACAAGTCCCCGATAACGATGACTATCGACCGCCTTGAATTACGATCGACATCGGAGAATTATAAAATAATTCCCATTATTTATATTTGAAAGATTCGAATCTTTCGTTTAGATATAAATTATAAGAATTGCTTTATAATTCTCTGGTGTCATTAAGTAATCGTTTCGATTGAATAATGTAATATGATTAAAATTCTGCCGTCAATTCAACGTAAAAATACGGCAAAAGGATCATGAAATCTTAACAATCTGAAAATGCAATTTCTAAAATTACTTTACTTTTGCAACACGCCAAATTGTTAACAGAATATTTTCGACGTCTACATTCCGCAAATCTAGATTGTAGAAGTCAAAACGTTAAAAAAGCTTCGCTTGTACACTGAAAGAAAAATTCTTGGTAAACTTGTGAGATGCATTTAATATACTTTCTTTTGAAGTATTTGATTATTATTACCGATAATAATAATAAAACATTTTGTAATAATTATAAACATTTGTAATAATTATAAAAGAACAAATTTTGTTTAGTTGAGCCAACTAAATTATGTAATACTTATCATACGTTTAGTTGAAATTATTACACCCAAGGTGCTTGGTGAAATGTATGATAAGTATTACAAACGTATGATAAGTATTACAAACGTATGATATATAAGTATTACATAATTTAGTTAGCTCAACTAAACAAAATTTGCTCTTTTATAATTATTAAAAATGTTTATAATTATTACAAAATGTTTTGTTATTATTATTATAATCGGTAATAATAATCAAATACTTCAAAAGAAAGTATACTAAATGCATTTTTTTTCCAGTGTATGTAAGTCGCAACTGTTCGATTTTTGGAAACTTCTTCGTTTAGAGTTTAGAACATCGAGATCGATAATTGGTACAATAACTGAAATTGGTATTCCGCGACCTTTACCATATAAATTGAGTAAAGTAATTATCGTAACGTAATGAACTCATCTACACCCGACGAGACACGCTGCGATATCCGTCGAGACAGATTGCGCAAGTACGTCCCAGTATCTAAGCAGATGCGGCTCACGTACTGGCGGCTGTGCCGTCATCGTGGATTTAAGCGCTATGCGCCGCCGTCTGATTCATAACGTTATTTAAAATATGAGGAGCGGAGTGTGCGGAGCGGACTCTCTATGTGCGGTCGTGTCAACGATGCGTCAGAGCGTGACGGAATCTCCGGCGTATTTCTGCGGGATGCTGCGTGACCGTCTCTCGCTGCGGCCGCAAGGCTTTTCTTCTTTCCCCGCGAAACGTCATTGAAATCAATTTTAAAACGCGTCGCGCGACACGTACAAATTACGCGGCGCAAGGATGAGAAACCGGCTCGTATACGTGCGCGGACTCGCTTTCCCGAATTAACAATTATGGGAACGTGAGACGGATAGATCCTTAACGCTGCGCACGTTGCGTTCTCTCCAACGAAGTTTTCACCGCGCCGTATGGGTATTGGCCTTTTACGCTTCTGAGATCCGCGTAAAAAGGGATCGGCACGTTCCACCAGTTGTCATAGATTTATCGCGGATCCCCCAACTATTTATTAGCCGATAGAGCAAGACGTATATGTGACACGTGCTTCGGTCTAATGAATAATTGAAGACCCGGGCGAATTAGGGTCAGACAAATCAACTGAGGTCGATAGTTTATTAATGATCGTCTGAGACAAGCAATTCTTTTAGAATAATGATATTCTTTTAGAATAATAATTGTAATAATTATTTGTATTACATGGAAAGAAAAAATATGTTGAAATAAAAAAGTTTTACCTAATAGAAAAAAATTATTTACTCGGTAGGTCCTAATAGCTTATTTATTGTATTCAAGTCTTAAAATTTCTTGATTGAATATTTATAATATTTATAATTTTTAATGAAATATTTATTTTCTTTTCATTCTAGAAAATATTTATTGTTAGATCGTTTTTATATATTCAAGATAATCAGATTTTTTAATATTAGAAAATAATTTAGTTAAATTTAATAATGTTATTAGGTTATTTATAAAATATTTATTTAAATGTAAAAAATGTAAAAGTACAAAATAATATATACTTAAGGTAACATGTGTATTTATTTAAAATTAAATATTTTTACTTAATTAGAACAAACAAATACTTGTATCAAAAGATATAGTTTTAAGAAAATGTATTTTTTCATTTAAACAAATTTTTCTCTCATATAAAATTTGATTTACCGCACGTATAACCACGTCCCAGGCTCGCACTGGCTATCGAACTGTAACTATATTTTTAGAATAAAATAGACATTAAGGGTATACAATTTATAATTGATGGATTAAGTACTCAAACCATTATCGATTCCTATACTTTCAAAGCCCAATTCATCTCCTAAGAATGACTTATGATCATGAATAGAATCTAAGCGATACTTAAATTAATAAACAAGATAAAATTGTCCGAAGTTACTGAAATTAAATTCGTAAATACACAGAAAAAAAAATATTCTTGATTTGAAAATATCTTTGGTTTCAACGTGGAAATCTTGAAATGAGATTATATTGCGTTAAACGGAGAAAACTTGCTTGAATGAAGCCATTTTATATAGTTCAACCAAGGAAAAATATATTCTTATTATTTAAGAATAATTTTCTTGAATGGAAAGGCAAAACTGTTGGATAGAAAATAACATATCTTCAAATCGAAGATTATAATTTTCTTTTTATTTTATTGTTAAGATAATTATATTGTATTCTTCAAGTAACAATTATAATATTGAAGTAAGACTGTAATAATGTTGAAATTTAAGATTATTAAATTCTTATAAGAAGATTATAGATTGTTGCGTTATATACGAAACAATGAACGCGTTAATTTGAGTACACACAGAAAAAAAAGTCTTCAATCAAGACAAATATATTTAAATTAACATTATCATAGTTTCATATATAAGCAAGAAAATATTATTTTCTTAGAAGAATTTTATATTCTTGTATTTCAAGAATATTATAAATTAATTTGAATATTGTAATTGTTACATAAAGAATACAATAATAAGATTAAACTTATTATCTTTATAATATGAATATTCTTGGTTGAAAGTACTGTTATTCTCTATCCAATATTTTTTGCTTTC
>NJRL01000376.1:136360-161200 GCA_003063815.1 Aphaenogaster rudis
CACACACACACACACTCTCTCTCTCTCTCTTTCTTATGGAAAGAAACGATCTTGACGGATAAAACAGCTGAAAAAATATTAAAGAAATAGTACCAATGTTTTCAATTTTTTTGTACATCTAGTATACGGTTAGATGAAAATATTTGCCAAGTTTCAATTATTTTCACTACATCATTTTTAAGAAATAAATTATAACTTGAGAAAATTGGCATTTTCACTGTCAACAGTTTAGGCTCATAAATGAAAAAAACCGCAAATAATGCTAGAAATATCTTTCTAGGAGTAAAAATAAGACTTCAACTATCGTTCGAGTTCCTATCTAGATTTACTATGCGTAAGGCGTAGATATTCAAGTATTTCAAATTTCATGCACTTTTGTCTAAGATTGTACCTCCGATACATCCTTAAATTGAAGAAGTAGTGGAATCAAGTAGTGGACCGCACTTGGGTGATTAAGGGTTAACAGCACTTCAAGTAAATCGTTTGAAAATTAGTTTGAGCCCGAGGCGTCTTAGTGCTCTTAAATCTTTAACTCATTGTCAGTTAATATCGTCTTCTTTCGATCGATCATATTAAAATTGGATAACCAGGTAAGCGCTCAAATGAAAAACATTCGCGGGCATGGGCGCCCATGAGAGGGAGCAAGGAGGGGCATATGCTTCCCCTTGGATTTTAATTTTTTCAATTTAGAATGATTTTATGATTGACAATCAGATAATTCTTTGTTCGAAATTTATACAATTAAAAATAAAAATCTACATAAGTGTTTCTTTAAAAAATATTATTTGAAAATACGTCCGTTTGGCACCTCTAATATATTTACACTCTGCCCCTCCCCCTTGAAAAAAGTTGTAAGGGCGCCCATGTTTGCGGGCATAACAAAAACGAGAAGGAGAAAAAGAATACATATGAATATACATAATATAATACACCGTCAAGTTTTGTCGAACGTCTCATGCACAACGTCTAGCAGTTTACTTAAAGATGTTTATTAATTATCGAGCCAAGTGTGAAAATATGTTGTACTCACAAGGATTCTGCACGACCTGCCGGTAGACGCGGAGCGCCGCGGTTCTCTGGTCCACGTAGTCCCACAATCCGTCGCAGGCGATTATGAGAAAATCCTCGGTACCGTCCAGAGGCACGCATCGGACCTCGGGCTCGCCGCTGATGTACGGTTTATACGGGACATCGCCTGGAAAAAAGAACGAAGGAGCGACCGCTCCGCTGTTAAGAGGCACGCGCTTCGCGGAGGCTTACTAGGCGCGAACGCGAAAAGCGGAAAGGAATGTTCAGCTCCGAAAGTATGCGATTAAGATTGGAGCGGAGGCAACTGTTACGGTTTACCCATTGGTAAAGCCGTAATTCAGATATTTTACACGTGAAAAACACGCCACGCGGCGCGCAATTAAGTATAATTAACTGTTTAATGAATAGCGCGGCTAATTTAAATAACGACGCCACTGCAACAACGCCGCGCTTCCGGTTATTATGAATCTGAACGCCGCTTTTTCTTCCATACTATCCTCGCGAAACCGCGCCGGAGCTTGTCGTACACACACACGTTATATGTATACGGGACAACATATTTGCATCACGCAACACACACGTGAAAGCATATTTGCATCATGCAACCGAGTTATCTCATTCACTTTAATGCAAATTCATTTTTACAGATTCGTAATGAACCCTCCGAAGTTTTCATTTAGGACCTGTTGCGCTCGTAACATTGTTGCGATAATTAATTTCGGTTAATTAAATTCTCTGTGATAACGACGGCGAGTCATTAAAGCCGGGCTTATTTAATTCGCGCCGTTGATACAATCGCGTTTTATACGGCGTAATTTGAAGGGGAATAGGGCAATAAAAGCCCAGCAAACTAAAAAATGTCGCAATAAAAATCTTTTTTTACAGCTCGTGCACAGGGTCGTCCTGATCTCTGGAGCGCGAAGGAAGGTCAACGCGCTGATGAACGTTCGATACATCGAGGCCCGCGAGCCCTGCAACGTCTAAAGATAAGCGGGAATGAGAGAAACAGTCTTTTAATTATTCCGGACATGCGATTGTGCGAGCCACACTCGGTGGAGCGCCCCCGGAGCGTAACTGCACGTAGTATTGTGTCAGCGGGCGAACGGAACCAACAGGATACCCGACACGCGGCCAGAATTTTTCTTTTCCTCTCTTTCCTTCTTCACCTTTTGCGCCTCGTGCCGTACTTGGGCATGGGCTCACCGTTCCTTACTTGGCTATACATTTCGACACGGCCGAACGTCTGCGACGAGCGGCGGATTACTTGCGACCGGGAGTTCGATCCCAGGAAGAACAGAAATCATGATGACGTCAAAATGACCTCAAAATGATGTAAAAGGCGTCATTTTAGCATCATTTTGATGTCATTTTGACGTTATCCATGACTTTCTGTTCTACTTGGGATGCCGGATGATTCCGATTCTCCAACATGGGAAAGCTCGCGCCGATTACGTCAATCCGAAAGTAGCGTTTCCGAACGTCGAGAACGGCGATTACTTCCGTCTGGCGTAATTCGAATCCATCGGAAAACAACACCGATCTCGATTAATTGCAAACCACTACGTTTTCGACTACGTGTGCAGACTCGAGATTTCACAGACCGTGAAAAGCGAAAAAGTTTCCTCACGAAGAAGGAAAATGGAAATAAAAAATACTTCCGTATAAAGCGTTCGGTGTAACCGCGATTTAGCGTATAGAAACTTTCCCGAAAATTAGACGTGATTAATTTCAAATTCGAAAAGATTAATTTTAAACCGGTATTTATAGTCAATTCTTATATTTAAGATCGTCTCAAGTCGAGTCTTAGGTGGTCTTAATATTACACTCAGCCAATGAAATGTGTAGCCAATAGCTGTATAGTATCTTGAGATTGCTTAAGACGATCTTAAATATAAGAACCGACTATAAATACCGTCCTTAGATTTTGTTTTTAAGATTTTAGAAAAATTAATTAGATCACAATGGAACTTCAATATGCAACCTTGCAATCTTTAAGGGCCGATTGTTCTAACTTCTTGGTAAGTTTTACCCGACAGGTAGCATATCTCTTCTGTCTCTTTTTTAGAACTTATCTGAAAAGAAACGTAGATATGTATGTATGTGTGCTATCTGTCAGGTAAAACTTACCAAGAAGTTGGAACAATCGGCCCTAAGTCTATAAAGTTACACGAAATTCCAAGATTGATGTTGGCTTCTCATGCGCGACTTCACGTTCTCTGTGGGGTTCTGAACGACGTGCGAGGTGCGAGCATCATTTACTACACTGTGTCACGATCGACCACGCTGTCTCCATCTGTACGTCAATATCGTACCGTGTCTTCTTCAACGCGGCGAAGGCCGACTGGTAAATCCGATAGTGGAAGCTTTTTATCGAAAAATCCGATTCCTTTAGAGCGACCTCGATCAAACTCCGAATAACTTAATCGCCGATTCATTCAACCGGCAGAATTGCGAGAGCTCTAGCTATATAAGTCGTCTCTAATCTAAGACTTTTCTTCATATGTCAAATAACAAAAAATTAATAATTCCTTTATCAACTAACAATTAGCTAACAATTAACAAAACACCATAGATATTACTTGATAAGTTAATCGTCGATTAAGTTAATTGGAGTTTAATCGAAATCACGTTTCTGGCGTTTAATTATCTAAGACTCTGAATGTTTTGCACGACGAATAAAAAATGTAAACGTTTTTTATTTTCAGTAAACTCTTGTATCTTTGTGATAAGATAAACGTACGTATTACATTCACTTACCAATGGCTCGAGATATACTGAGGAATCCGTTTACTCGCAAGACACCCATACAATGGACGACGACTCCTCCCATATTGCGAATCCGTTCACTCTCGTCCTAAAGGGAAAAAGATCGTGACGTATAGTAAATAGGGCACATCGTACCCGGCCTCGATAGATCTTGCACGTGGCATTGTCAATAAAAAGTCGAACATAATATTCTCGCAATAGATGTCAAACGTGTCGATACTTCGATACTCTCGCTTTGGATTACCTTGGATTCACGTTTCATGCGTCTCGATTGTTCACAATACAAAGGATTCCGAATGTCTATGACAACGTAAAATTATTGGTTTAAAAATAAAATCGCTCTCTCTCTATCTTTTTTTCTCTCTTTTTCTTTGAACATGACTGTCATCGGAACGCAGACTGACAGCGACAGAAGATTGCTGAATTTTCAAAATTACGAGGAATATTTAGACTCGCTGGTGACGCCTGTAGATATCTGCTATCTCAGAAGCAGCAAAACCGCACGTCAATTGGCTGAGCTCGGTTACCGCTGCACCGGCGAGACTCTAAGCGAGAAGAGCTTTTATCGTCGCTTACAAATCGTGAAAGATCTGCTGCTTCCCGTTCACCGGCCTTACGAACTCACGTCAGAATTCATATCGCCAGCCGGTAGGTTAATGGAGGAGCTCGCCCTGCGCGAGCGAGCCAACAGATTAAGGATTCTGTCGACCATCATATTCGTCCGCAGCTTCAAAACGAGATTACAATTCGAAGAATCGGCCTATATCGATTTCGGCGATCGGCTCAAGTCGGAAGATTGGTTGCCGTATTATCGAGGGGAGAGAAGATTATCGCCGCTCAAGCGAGATCTCACGTACTATCACTGGAGAATGGGGAAGACGTGCTTGAACGAGACCAGTAATTACGTACCGATCGTAGACCCCAAACGTGGCTTGTTGTTTAAAAACATTCACGACAGACAGGTAATCACGGTCGATCCAGCTGCCGCGTCACCCGGTGTGCAGACGACACGAATTCGGATACGTTGCCCGTTTTATGAGCACGTAATATTGTACGATCATGTGATCCGCAGCAAGATTACACATGAAAATTAGAGCCATTAATAGCATTGAGCGTTATTACGCTGACTAGATTTTCAAATCATAAAATTAATCTCCATGGTGTGCATTTCTTCTCGTCTCTCTTCTAAGGAAAGAAAATGCAATAGCAGCAAAGAGAAACGAAGAATATTTTAATAAAGTTATATTTTAATAAACCAAAAGTTAAAATTATAATCTGAAATTAGCTTAAAAAAGATTATTGAACTGATGGGCTATTGATTTAGCCGATGTGCTAAATTAGTTTCACAGCAAGAATTATTAACGTTCAACTATAATTACGAATGTGAGTTCATCGCAAGAGCGGAATATTTTGAGAATTGACATGATTGGATACATGAGTTCATCGCAAGAGCGAGATATTTTGAAGATTGAGACAATTGGATACGCAGTTTAGACATATAAATATTTCGCCAAAAACGAGATTATCTTATATTCATTCTATTCTATTAAAAGAAATAGAAAAGAATCCAGGTTACTTACTTCTCTCGAGGGTCGATGGGGATCCACCAATTGTTTTACGTTGCCGCATGTAACCAGCGAAGCCATGGAGTCGCCAACCCAAGCAATGTACAATTTTTTATTGATCAGTAACGCGCAAACTGCGGTGGTTCCACCGTTTAATTTCTGTAACGAAATGACGAATCGATAGAGCTATCGGTGGAATGCGAGGAGCGAGTTATACAAAGTCAGGTATGGCATTTCACGAAACATTTACCTGCGTAGTCGATTTCGCTATGAACTGTGTATCGGTAGTCAGGAAGGCATCGCGCAAGGCGCGTTCTGGATCCGTGGGATAGTGCACGCTCTCGACTAAATACTGATGTAGATGTGTCGCGCAATATGCTGCGGCATCCTGTCCGCCATGACCGTCAAATACGGCATAGTAATCCACAATAGTGTCGTCCTGTGAAGTACAAATTAACGTATATTAAGTATAGTGGATCGACAATGTCGGATCGAATTAACTCCGAATATAATTGCCAATAAATTTTAACATGTAAATTAATGCTTGTTATTTCAGCGTTATATATTAAATCGTTAACTGAATAATTGCGAACGACCAGTGGGATCTTTACCTGAATATTAAACATAGTGTTTAAATCGTGTAGGATCATGTGACGGTCTTCCATTTTTCTCCTGCTATTTCTCATAGCACCCACTGTCACTTGCGGCGTCGATGAAGGCGGTGGCAGGAGGGCCAGCCTGCTGTTATCTAAATACCGCCTGCAGATCTCGTTCACTTCGTTCGTGACGGCTTGCATGAGCTTCAAAGGCGCGTACGCTGCGAAAAAATCAATCCATCGAATATATTGAATATAAATTATCATTTCGATCGTAACACGAGCCGTTTATTTCAAATATAAATGTATTTTAAAAGATCTCCTTTGATTTATCTGTAGCTATTAATCCCACTAAAACTATAATGTTTAGAAATCAGAATTGCCTACAAATTTTTTAAAATGAGCAGCGTGTATTTCGCATTTTTTGCGAATATTTCTTAAAGCATTACGAAATTATAGAAACTTACTCTTTTCTTGCTGTCTCAGCCCGCAGATTTCCGGCTGCTTCTTGCATGTTGATTTGATCGCTTGTATTACAAGACGTGCGATGTAAGACTGTAAGCTTGGTGGACAATATCTGAAACCAACCGCATACTCTTTTATCGTTTCTTCTTTCCGAGAAACATCTACAAAGCGATATTAAAATGCTTACACCAACTTTATAAACGTACGCTTTTCTTAACAAAAAAATATGGAGATGTTAATACCTTTTCGTGATAATTATAATTTATATCTCAATTGAAAGTGAAAAAAATTCGCGAATTAAATCTTCGAGAACGAATAAGAAAATCTTATTCTACGTTTATAAAATTAACGTACACAGAAAAATTTTTTCAACTGAAAAAAATACATTTTCTTAAAAACATATCTTTCGATACAAGTATTTGTTTGTTCTATTTAAGTAAAAATATTTAGTTTTAAGTAAGTACACATGTTACCTTAAGTATATAATTTCATATTTTAACATTTAAATAAATATTTTATAAATATACCTAATCTACAAATATTATTAAACTTAATTAAATTGTTTTCTAATATTAAAAAATCTGATTATCTTGAATATAAAAATGATCAAATAGTAAATATTTTCTAGAACGAAAAGAAAATAAATATTTAATTAAAAATTATAAATATTATAAATATTTCAATCAAGAAATTTTAAGACTCTTGAATACAATAAATAAGCTATTAGGACCCAACGAGTAAATAATTTTTTTGTGTTAAGTAAAATTTTTTTGTATCAAGATATTTTTTCTCTCATTGTCAGTGTATCTTCGGTTAGCGTTTTATCTTTCGATGAAAAATCTTTTTCAGATACCATATTAAATCGTTAACGTTTCAGTACCATATACTTTTCCATACTTGAAGTAAAATAAATAGATAAGACTTTTTTTATAGAAGAAAAAGAGAGAAAAAAAATTATAAGAAAGCAACTAAAAAAAGCGAACTTAAATTATATTCGTGGCGTACTCGGCTATCTCGCGCTTATCGTATATCGTGAATAGTTTATCCTTTCCGTTCGGTGCGTGATAACGACGACGATGGGCGGTGATAGTCTCGTGACGGTTTCAGTTAAAGTAGATAAACGCGGCGGCAGCGCGGAACTCGCGGAAGTAGCTTTCATCTCGCGACAATTCGGCCGTTTCGCGCCTTCGCAGAACTCGCGGTTCGAGAGGGCAAATTTCTTACGTAATCCCACGTTTCCTTGCTCGCGTGATGCACCGTGCAGCTATGCGTAACTTTTCTGCGTGCTGTGCGTAACTTTTTTTCCGCGTCGCACACACGCGACTTTAAAGAGAGCTCGAGTATCTTTGTGCTACGGCTGCAGTCGCAAATCGCGTTTATTGAAACTTATAAGAGAAAATATTTCGTAACTTTCTCGGATTTCTTCTCGCATAAAAATAGGCTACTGCAATAATGCCTATATAATATATATACAGGGTGTATCATAAGTCATGCCCGATCTCTGGAGAATGAATTGACGAAGTCAAAATAAGTCGAAAATCAAGAGAATAACGAAATTACGTTTAAGTCTTCTTTAAAGAGTTACAATCAAATAATCAAAAAATTTATTTACATTATTATTTTTATTGAAATTAAAAGTTTGTAATTGTTTTGATATCAAGTTAATAAGTTATACAAAGTATTAGAGGCAGTCAAATGAAAACGGGTCAGACGCCAAAAAGTGTCATTGAAAATTTATTACCTCAAAAGTAATCTCCATAACTGATAATACATTTATCCCACCAGGAGACAAGACGGCCAATTTCATTCTTGTAAAAGCATGTAGGCTGCTGACAGATCCACAACTTTACCCAGTCGCACACGTCCTCGTCCGATTGAAACCGATGTCCACGAATGTCTCTTTTCAGGTCGCCAAAAATGTGGTTTTAATCAGTAATCAGTCATCGGTTTCAATCGGACGAGGACGTGTGCGACTAGGTAAGGTTGTGGTTCAGCAGTCTACATGCTTCTACAAGAATGGAATTGACCGTCTTGTCTTCCAGTGGAATAAATGTATTCAGTTATGGAGATTACTTTTGAGGTAATAAATTTTCAATGACACTTTTTGGCGTCTGACCCGTTTTCATTTGACTGCCTCTAATACTTTATATAACTTATTAACTTGTTATCAAAACAATTATAAACTTTTAATTTCAATAAAAATAATAATGTAAATAAAATTTTCGATTATTTGATTGTAGGTAACTTAAAGAAGGTTTAAACGTAATTTCGTTATTCTTGATTTTCGACTTATTTTGACTTCGTCAATTCATTCTCCAGAGATCGGGCGTGACTTATGATACACCCTGTATATAGGGTGTCTCGAAAATACCAACTTTAATTTGAATACTCCAGTCTACTAGTTTCGCGAGAGATCATTGTTCGTCGCAGCTTTTAAGCTTACATTTATTATAGGAAGTTTGAAATAATTTGAAATAATCTCGATGATCGAGCCTTTATTACATATATTTACTTGCGTTTGTTTCTTCTTCAAAATATAAGTAATAAATTCTCCGAGATAAGCAAAAAATTTACTAGTAGCTAGTTTAACTAAATTTTTTCCTCTCAACTTTAGATTATAATGTACATTTTTCTAGATTTCAAATATTAATCTCAATTTTGATGTGCGAAAATTTATTGAGAATACGTAAAACAAACGTAATTTTAAAATGTGATAACGTTTAAATGGAAAGAAACATCGCTAAACAAGTAGAGAGAAAGGAAAAAAATGTTTTAATTAATTAAAGGCTCGTGTGTAACAAAATTTAAAAGAGTAAGGGGCCAATAACGAGCAAAAAACGAATGTCAAGATATAAGATGTTTAATAGATATAATTCAAACATAGGTATGAAAAATAAAAATTGGAACGTTTCAGACTTCACAGAGTCATCTTCAGCCAATAAATAAAAAAGGTTAAGTTCTAAAAAGGTTACATATAAACAATATTTTGATAGGAATGTAATAAAGAACAAAAGGAAGCATATGTCGGCGCAAACAATGTCAATCCTTGGAACAAATTTTGAACCATTCAACGCATAAAAATGTTAAAGATAAAAATAAGTTATTAATATAAAAACCGAAATAAAACCAGATAACAAGAGCCATCTAAAAATTTGAAAGCATAAAATTAAAAAAAGATACAATGGATAAGTCGATCTAAGAAAGTCCGCCATGAAATGTAGTCCGAGTTTTAAATAAAATTGTGTTCCGTGGTCAAATAATCCAGGTCAAAAAAGTGGAAGGTGTAAAGTCAAATAATGTAGTCAGGAAATAAAAATGTCAAATTCAATTGTCAGATCTAAAAGTAACATGCAAAGAAAGGCTATTATGTCATTCAAGTAGACAATAAAGTAATAAATAAATAAAAAATAAATAAAAACTGAATAGATTAATAGGTAACACAAAGATGAAACTCACAAATAGTCAAATAGAAACATACACTCCTTGCATGTACATGTCCATGCACGAATACACATATATATAAAATAATGCTTTCAAAAATGAGGCACAGCTCGTATCACCGTCAAAGTAGATTACTGACTAGATTAAAAATAAGGAGCTAACGTTGCTAAATAATCGCTAAACAATATTTTCATAGAAACCTAATTTGAATAATGTTAAAAGATGTCTATAAACAATTAGCAGATTCAAAATTATTAGCGCAAAATTGTTAGTTTTTAACTTCTTCACATCTTCGACTAAATAAATTATCCGATCTTCTTGTTCTTAATATTGCATCAATGTTCGATTTGTTCTAGAGTTCACTATATAAAATCGTATAAAATGAGTTAGATAATCAAAAATAATATTTAATTAAAGAAGCAGATCTCTTGGGCAACAGATCAATAAAAAAAAGAAGAAAATCCGATCGAAATTAACGCGCCAAATAAACGAGTTGCGATCAGTGTCGCCGAATTATCTCCAAAAATTCCCGTTCCTGTGATTGTTTCCCGCAAAGTAACGAAACATTTCGCGTTAGAAATCATTTTCATTTCATTTACTCGCGGACGCGAGTCTTGTCGCGGGAAAGAGTCGCGAGTGAATAAACGAATACGGGAGAGGATTACAAGCGTATCCTGGGAGCACGTTCGCATTAAATATTAATAAAAATTGATTGAAGTTATTCGCCGCGTCCCTTCGCACTCAACTATAGAAATGAAATGAAACATCGGTTGAGCCACAATCAAATCTAACATTTATGGGAACGATTTGGAGTTCATCAAATACATCTCTCTCATGGACGCCCTTACAACTTTTTTCAAGGAGGAGGGGGGGCAGAATACAAATATACTAGGAGTGCCAAATGAACGTAATTTCAAATATTTATGCAAATTTTTATTTTTAATTGTATAAATTTCAAACAAAAAATTATCTTGTTGTCAATCATAAAATTATTCTAAATTGAAAAAATTAAAATCCAAAGGGGGCATATGCCCCTCCTTGCCCCCCGTCATGGGCACCCATGATCTCTCTCTAGTATTTCTCCAGATACCCCGAGTTCGTTATTATTCGAAGATAAAATCTGCTTACGGATACAATTTAGAAAGCGATAAGAAAGAATCTCACGCGTCGGACAAGCGCGAAGCCACCGAGGTTTCGGCATCTCGGCGGAATGTCAAACGCAGACGCACGCGTACACACACCCACGCACACACGGGAACGCGTGACAGGCGCATCACCACTCCCACGCGATGATTAATCCAAACAACAAACGCGTGTGTACTTACATCCGATTGAGGTACTGTAGAGTCACGCTGATGATCTCACCGACGAGCTCGCTCTCGTTGACGTCGTATACGCTCACCTTCACCGGCAGCTGATCGTCCGGGTTCACCCTGGCGACGAACTCGGCGAAGAAGCGCGAGTACTCGCCGAGGTAGTCGCCGTCCGCGACGCAGTCCGCGGCCATTGTCGCTCGTAAACGCTCGTAAACGCACGTGCCTCGCGCGAGGTGCAACGCGCGACGCCACGCCGCGCTACGGCCACGCCGCTCCGCTCCGCTCCGCTTTGCTCCCGCTGCGCGTTTCGGTCTCGTTCCGCTCCGCCTGTGCACGCCACGCGCGCACTACGCTCCGCGTTCGACGCACCGGACTCGCAAGTCGCAACCGTCACGGACTCGGCAAATGTAACGCGCGCGTTGGTCGATACGCCGCAGTCGATCGCACTCGTCTTCGACGGCTCCGAATCGGGGAGCGCGCAGCGCGCGACGAGCGGTACGCAATATTTATATGTATACAAGTTATGTCATTCATTCAGCGGAGCGTCCCGCGTTGCAGCACACCGTCGCACACTCGGGCAACCACTACGGACGCGGGACTTGGCTCGGTTGGATCTCCGACGCGTACGTGTGTACGCACGCACGCACGCACGCATTCACGTACGCGCGTACGTAGAACGGAAAGAACGAGCGGCGCAATTACGAGAGGGACGGAGTGGGGAGGCCGGAGGAGGGAACGCGAGACGAGGAGCAAGGGTGGAAGGGACGCGCGCCGCGACGTTCAAAACACTGGTCCGTTCCACCTGCGTCTCTCGCGAGTTTTCTTTCTTTATCGGCGCGAATCGACTCCCCGCGGTGAAGACGCGCCGGGAGATCACCAGCCGACGCGTCCTCGACGACGACCACGCATGTCCGACAACGGCGACCTTACCGACGCAACGATCCCCGCGTCGCGTCGTTCCGCTCGCAAGATTCTGCGCCGTCGTTCGCGGCCGGTGGTTCAAGGCGAAGTCAAATCTCGCGCATGCGTGGTCGACGGGCGCGCTCGAGCCGCGTACGCGCAAAAGAGGCATGGGCGCTTTTACAACTTTTTTTCAAGGGGAGGCAAAGTGTAAATGTACTTAAGCATGGGCGACCTTGAGAGGGAAAGGGCATATGCCCCTCCTGGATTTTAATTCTTTTCAATTTAGAGCGATTTTATGATTAACCATGTAATTTTTTCAAACAATCAAAATCGAGAAACGGCCAAATACGGTCATAGCAGATCTTAGTGCTCATTAATATTTTATGTGTGATTTTTCTAGTTCTTTTAAACTACGCGCCGTTACTTTCGGACTTGAAACGCAGCTCTTGAAACCACAAAAGTAATATCACAATGATAATGATGCTAACAAGCATCTGTAAGATCCCCCCTCCCCATCCCATCCCGAAAAACTGTAAAGAAATTTGTTGCGAAAAATATTACCTCAGCCAGGATTTTGACCTGGACCTCCCTACAATCCGTGAGGGTGTCGTAGAGAGTTCGACCACCGAAGCATGTGGTAATATCATGTAATTCTTTGTTTGAAATTTATTAAAAATAAAAATCTGCTTAAATATTTCTTTTAAAAATATCATTTGAAAATACGTTCGTTTGGCACACCTAGTATATTTACTTTGCCCTCCCCCTTGAAAAAAGTTGTAAGAGCGCCCATGTTCGCGGGCATGATAGAAACGAGAAAAAGAAAAAGAATACGTATGAATATACGTATTAATACGTCAAGTTTTGAAATTCGTCCAAGTTCCTCTTCTTCGGGAGCGGGGAAAGAGGGCGGGTGTGTTTTGGCATCCAAGGATGCTTTTGCAATCGATCGTTTCGAATCGTCCCTCGCTCGGTTGCGCCTCGCAATAAGATATCCAACGTTACGTCATGCTCACATGTTTATGTACTCACAGGCTGCAAAACTTTACATATATATATTATTGTGCACATGTGACTCGGCTTAAATAATAGATACATGTATGTACAGGCTACTCTTAAAATAAGAAATCCGATGTTACAATATAGTGCATTTGGAGTCCAGAGCAGATACCTCAGTGCCCTGCTTCATCTCTTGGTTTCGTATGTGTAGATATGAATTCTGGAACTCCTTTTGCATCCATTCGGGCAGAGGGTCGTTCCAGTTCTCCGGCGGTTTCTCCCTCTTCTGCCAGACGTCGTTCCGATAATGCGCGTGTAATCGCTCCGCTCTGCGCTGCTTTTCGCTGTTGATCAGCTCATTCTGCAAAGATTTCGGCATCACTTCGGTGATACATTCGGACGTGTCATCGTTGAAACACTTGTAGCAACCTGCGTACATATGCCTCTTCTGATTTGTACTTTTTCCATTGATAGCAGTTGGTGTAATCGGTCTTCCACTGACTGCAGTCGACCGTTTCGCCGAATATGAAGTATTGATGGAAACGGCCCTTTATACTGGTGCACTCGTCATACTCATCCTTGTACACCATACACGGCCTCATCTGAAGGAAAGAATATAAATTGATAAAATATCCGATGGAAAATTATATGAATAGAGATGTGTATATATATATATATATATATAACCACACATACCATCCATTCATTTTCGCGGGATGCTTTCTCTTCTTTCGCTTCGCCCATATTTACTAAAGTATTTCAGTCTCTTAATTAAATCTCACGTGAAAAATAGAACCATCTATTTATTCGTCGGATACGTGTCCAACACGCAGCATGAGTGTTAAATACCGCAACTACAAATGATATTAGGTTAGGTATAGGTTAAGGTTAAACACGATGCTAGGTTAGGCTAGACGTTCGTTAACGCAACTATAGATGTTATTCGATCGTCGTTGCAGTTTATTCGAAACTTGAAAAGATATTCTGGGATAAATTTTATACTTGTTTCGAAGAGGTCTAAAAATTTTATATTTACATTTTGTGCCTGTGCATCAATAATTTTTCAATGTATGAGATGACCGGAATTTGGTCGAAGTCGAAAATATTTCATGCAAATATTTGGATATCGTATATCTTTATCAATACAAAATAGAATATTCTTCAATAATTCAAATAACAAAAAATATATTAACTTTGAATAGTTTAAAAACGAAGGAATCTTCCATAGAATCTTCTTTGCGCGTGGCGCCGGTGACTGAAATGTGTTCTGATTGGTTGGTTCGATTTTCGTCCAAGCGATCTATTCCTAGGGAAATTGGTCGTCACGAATCTTTTTGGCTGCGGTCAACTTGGTGCTACAAATGCTTTGAAGCATTTTTTGATTGGTCAATTAATAGAATTCTTTATTCTAATTGGTCAATTGAACGCTTCGAATTTATAGCATCAAGTTGACCGCAGCCTTTTGCTGGTCAAGCAAACTAGGCTAACTAGCGATATTAAAGTCTCTAGAAAACAAACTCTCCTATTGGATATCGGACGTCGTACGTCGGACGTCGGATGCAGTGTGAATCCAGCAATAGGGTGCTTTCCATTTAGTGACACAAGTCGACACAAGTGTCATTGGCCGCGTTCAGCAGACTCAACAGTTGAGCAACGTTACTAGATTTTCTATAATAAATGAAGATATAATATAGATAAATCTAGTAACGTTGCTCAACTGTTGAGTCTGCTGAACGCGGCCATTGGGTGCATCCAGATGCACAACCGCTCACTGAGCGCTCAGTGAGCTCTTGCATCCGATTGGCATATTCCTTTAGAGCTAAAAATTTACGCCAATCAGATGCAAGAGCTGTCTCTTATACACATCTAGATGTGTATAAGAGAGTGTATAGCGGACAGGTTGTGCATCTGGATGCACCCATTCTGTCTTTGTTACTCTTTTGAGTGTCAAGAAAGACAGAACGACGTTTGTGTCGACTTGTGTCACTAACGTCCATTTCTACCAATGTAGATTAACTTTAATCTCCGTTTAACTTACTTTTTATCTTTTTCTAGTTCCAAGAATGAGAAAAAGATAAATAGTAGGTTAAACCGAGATTAAAGTTAATCTACACTGGTAGAAATGGACATAAGGCAGAGGGCCGGTATCACCATCTCCGATTAACTTGATCCTCCGATTAAATGTAAGAGTTGCCAACTGCAAAGCTGAAAACTGATAATCTCTTCTAATTTCTTGGCAGCTGAACCTGTAATATTATCTGTATTATTACCTGTAATATTAAATCTCTTGCTTCTTATATTTCACTCTACACTTTTTCTTTGCCGTGACAAGAATATAGGTTAGGACTTGACAACTTACTTTTTTGAATTCTTGCTGTTGGCAATTCTGGTGACAAAATTAATCGGAGGATCAAGTTAATCGGAGATGGTGATACCGGCCCCCAGTTCCACAATCTCCAGTTAACTTAACCAACCGGTTATTCCATTGGAATTGACCAATCGCATTTGTCGTTAAACAAAATTAACAAATGCGATTGGTCAATTCCAATGGAATAACCGGCCGGTTAAGTTAACTGGAGATTGTGGAACTGAGCCTAATGGCCATTTCTACCAATGCAGATTAACTTTAATCTCAGTTTAACTAGAAAAAGATGAAGAGTGAATTAAACTGAGATTAAAGTTAATCTGCATTGGTAGAAATGGCCATAAATGGCCGCGTTCAGCAGACTCAACAGTTGAGCAACGTTACTAGATTTTCTATAATAAATGAAGATATAATATAGATAAATCTAGTAACGTTGCTCAACTGTTGAGTCTGCTGAACGCGGCCAATGGAAAGCACCCATCATCTTCAAGCTGTGTTAAATTCCCTAGATCTACAAGACGAACAATTGCGAAAACAAAAAAAACACAAGCACGTCAAGTAGGATTCGTGACGTGACAGTAGGAGCGGAATACACGAGTTGCGGGCGGTTGAGATTCGTAGCTCTCTGTCACTTTCCTAACCTTTTCGCTGCTCGCGCCTCACGGATGTCCCGGTATCTCTGGTGCCGCGTAACTGGTGCAATAATTGATTACCGGTGATTTAATCGCGCGTGAACAATAACATGATGTCGCGGTCAGTGCGCGCGGAGACTCGTAGTCGTGCCAAGGATGACATTAAACGTGTGATGCAAGTAGTTGATAAAGTTCGCCATTGGTAAGTTTCCTGTGTGTCGTGTTGGAGAAAGGGGAAAAGGCGGATGAAGAGAATTGCCGGGTCCCGTGTTTGTCGTTTATCGCGTTCCCGCGGAAGATGATCACGGATCGTGAACGGGGAAAAAGTGAAGCAAGTGCTCTTGTTTTGTCTAATTATCGAAGGGCGTGCTCCCGAAAATATTAATGAGAGACTGCAAGGCAGTTGCTAATATTCAAAGTTAAAATGCCCGTAGTACAAAATTATGTGAAAACTACTCGATAAAAGCTTTTAATCTTTGAGCGTTTGAATAAAAATAACGTCAGTTCTGTTGACGATTTCATAGCTGAAGTTTGGAGAGTGATAGAGTTGTCAATTGTCACAGCAACAAGGACAAACTTATAGCAATATATAATTTTACTATGAAAAATTAAGGATTTTTCTTTCATCTCTTATTGTGCAACGGATGTTTTTACTCTTACATTCTATTAAAATTGTTATTTATATGCAAATAAATAAGTAACAGAATTCTGAATGTATATATAATCGCAGGGAAAAGAAATGGGTTACGATAGGAGAGACAACTATGAAAATATATAAATGGGTTCCAATCTCGACGCTCGATCAGGTATTCACGCAAGTACATAATTCATGCTGATTAAAATTAACCGAAGCAGATAATTACATAAGTTAAGAATAAATGTTTTACTTTATAGAAGAAAAAAGGAAAAACGGTTTCCGACAAGGAGAACGGTTTACCAAGGAAAGGAGGAATAGACTCGTCAAATTCTAATTTCGGACTTACAGAAGATTCCAATACATGTGAGTTTGGTGAAAGCGTTGTCAATTTGTGAAAGTGTTATTGTTGTCAATTTATAAAATATGGATTTTCTAACACACACTAGGTTTCTCCACTGTTAGCGACTCCCAAGGTCTGACAGATTTTTCTGCACATTTGGGCTTTTCGGAGGACTCCAATTCGCAAAACAGCGAACCTACACCTAAGAGATTAAAGACTGACTAATGTTCGACTCACAATCAGCATCACCGCCAACATCATATAGGGATTGACACATTTAGGACTCTATCTTTTTCGTGAGAATTTGCACTTGATAATTTTGTCATTTGTGTTAAGTCATACCTCTCGATATGGATGAACTGTAAGAAAAGTTTTACTTTTCTGTTTCATCTAAATTTAGTGAGATATAGATAATATATATATATATACATACATATACTTATATAATGACGAATAGTATCAATCCTATGAAACGTTTTGAATTACGTATAATGGAGTTTATTTTTTTACATATGAATTTATTACGAATTTCCTCATTGAATTTAGAAACTAGAAACGATTGGCTAATTGAATAGAATAAAATCAGGCAAATGTTCAATCCGTTTATGTATGTATGTATATTGCTTTTACACAACATTTTTAAATCTTTAATCAATCACCTATAAACCAATTCATATACAGGGTGTTTTAAAAAGTTTGGGCGGGCTATATATAATCATGTTTTTCTCATCAAGACAAACAAAAATGTTCCTGTAAAACATGTTTCTAAACGCCTCGCTTTCAATATTTAAGTTATACATATTAATATATTTATTTATTTAACAGAATTTCAAAAATTAAAAAAAGAAACATAACTCAAAGAAGATGTCCACCGCGTGAAGCAATGCAATTCTGGATTCTTTGAATCATGAACTGCTTTATATGTTCAAATGCTCCTGGAGTATTACGTATCGTTCGACATCCATCTTTTATTCGTTGTAAAAGTTGTTGTCCGTTGTCAATCGGAACCGAGTAAACAATTGTTTTCAAATGGCCCCACAGATAAAAGTTAAATGGATTTAAGTCGGGCGAGCGTGCGAGCCATTACTGTGGACTGTGACCAATCTATCGAAGAGATGCTAAAAACTGTCTTGCTTTTCCATACGCAAAGCCTCAAGTTAGATCTAGTAATAGTATAGACATCTGTGCTATTACATTAACATCAAATTTATTCTTTTAATCTTAACTTGACATTAATCTTCTAACAAAACGTTTCAGGAACATTATTTATACGAACATTTTTGTTTGTTTTGATGAAAAAAACATGACTACATATAACCCGCCCAATCTTTTTAAAACACCCTGTATAGGATAAGGATTGAGAATTTGAGACTTGCTTATCTAACTACAAATCCACCGCTCCTACATGGAGCTACACGTCATCCCAGTTTAATTTGTTCATTAAATTCTGATTTCTTATATAATCCAGAATGATATAATCCAGAAGTGATGTGTTGTTTCATGTAGGAACAGTCAATTCGTAGTCGACAATTCCTGAGTTCAATCTCGATCCTTATTTCATATATGTCTCGGTTTACAAGAAATCGATTAAAGAATTAAAGTTTTGAATGAAAAAATATGAAGATTATAACCCGTTTCGGGAACAATAAAGTAATACATATATTACAATCCTTCCAAAATTCGAGAAATTGTAAAAATGACTTTGAAAATTGAGAAAGGCTTGATAATAGAAATGGATTGTACATTTGTAGCGGTTGTATAGTAACATTACAGTATTATTTTCTTTCAAAACTATATTTTTCTCGCTATAACGATATATTGCTTCATCAAGGAATATATTTGCAAAATACTCGAATGGTATTATGATTAGTTTTGCAATAAGTCAAGTGCTGAAAAGACATATACATACATATACATATATTTTACCTTTGAACACAGTTTACGCTTCTGACAGTCTTTGAAAATCATTGTATATATCTTAAATACCATTTTTTTCCATCTATTGATAATTATTGATAGGAGAATTTGCATTCCTCTGTGTTACGTTATAGCACCGTGACATGTACAAAATAAGCTTGTGCTCATATGAATAAAATAGTCAAATGACCTCTTAATCAGTGCATACTCGCTTATGAAAACATTATAATACATTTGTAGTATATTTGTATAAAGATATAAAAATTAGTGAGAATATCTTTAGATCCAAAGACATTTTTACTAATTGTTATAGCGAGCATTTCAGTCAAAGTACGTGTGATTTGCGAAAATATTTAATTTATAATAGTATTTCCACTTAAATTGTTTAATGAGAACTAGCACTTGTGGTATGGATAGCTTAAATTATTTAATGAAACATCATGTCAAAATTTGATCGCATAAAATTTGAAGAATTATTTTGCAAATTTTTAAATAAAAATATATGTATATTTATGATTTTTTACAAAAACGATGTATATTTAATATTAATTTAAAATATTTAAAAATTCGTATATATATAAAACATTGTGTATAAAAAATTTCATTTGATTAAATATTTTACTTGACCACTATTACCAGGGCAGTATTTTACCGTCATACTGCACAAAACAACCAGTTTGTTTTTCCGTCAACGAATTTAAAGTATCCAAAATGCAACTGACGCTGGTGTCGACGTCCATCGGAGCATTGCTGCCACCCATATCGGTGCGTACCCATCCAGGGTGCAAACACGCCACCAAAATTCCATCTGCTTTCAGATCGACGCTCATCGATTTTGTCGCCGCGTTAAGCGCCGCCTGTTTTGTAAGTGAGATTAGATAAGATGTTTCGTAAAGTTATTTCAAGTGTTTAACGATATAAGATACGTATTGATTAATTCCAGAACGTAATGTGTAGATTTTCCAATTTAAAAAAATTAAAAATTTATAAATTATACATACAGTAATATGCACCCTACAAGCTTTATTAAACGCAATTATGCATTCCAATAAGATGTACAATATTTTGAACCTTAAAATGTTACCTTGCTGCATCTGTAAGGATAAAAACCGCCATCGCTATTTTCAGCAATACTGCCCAGAATAGATGTCATATTGATGACTGCTGCTCTTCTCACGCTTAGTCCCATTTTATCCTCGGAATTTTTCGCAGCTGTTTTCAGCAGCGGCAGGAAAGCCTTGAATCAATTGTTACGAATACCTCAGTTATGAACCGACGCTATTCATTAATATAAAATTCATGGATGTAAAATGATTGTAGGCGTACTTTTGTTAGCATAATCGGTGCCACGGTGTTTACGAGAAAAGCGTCTGTAATCTGCTGCCTCTTCAAAAGGCCAAGACGTGTGAATTTGCTGGAAATACCAGCATTATTGAAGAGAACGTTGAGACCAGCATCTTTTACCTTTTCGCTCACCGTGTCCACGATCTTGTTATAGCTATCCGTGTCCGTTAAATCTGGAAAAAGGCAGTGTAAAGCTATTTTGCGAATGATCGATGCTAAAACTCGTTAAACATATGTTTGTGAAAAGTAAGTTGAGTTTTATTTTACTCTGCACGGTAAATTTCTGAAAGTAAGTTTGGTTTTCCTGTGTTATGCACAAGTATTTGTCAGAGCTTATAGTATATGTCAATGAAGGTTTACTAACATAATGGCACGATATATGTAGCACTTTTCATATTTCTTCATTAGGTAATAAAATTAAAGAAATTCTACCGCTATATCGATTTTATATTATAAAGTTAAGTAAAAATAAAATTAAATAAAAATTCGTAATTTATTTCTAATAATGAAACAGATATTGCCACAAATTTGATATCGCATTAACTAATTAAGATTCATAATCCTGAAGACTTTCGGAAAAATTTATCGTCTTGTATCAGAGGATTCAAATTAATTTTACTGCAGGTTTTCGCGAATGTACGTTAAAATTCTTTCTTTAAAAAGGTGAAGAAGTACAGTGTTTCAGCCTAGAGTTATCTTTAATACTTCACTTACTATCTATACACAAATAAAGAAGCAAATAACAAAAACAAGTCCATAGAGTATTTGCGATATTTAAAAATTGTTCAGACTGTTAAAGTGCTAGTCACGTTGCAATAATTGTTCACTTTGGTGCAATGCTAACAATAAGCGCAAAAGGCTCCAGCAAATAAAGCGTGGAAGAGAATTAAAGGAAGTTGAAGAATTAGGCAATTTTGCGACTGTTCTTATTTGTTAAAAAATACGGAGAATATATGATTTATGTAACTATTTCGTTGAGTGCTTCACATCGATCGATGAACTACATGCGAGACGTGACGTAAAAATATTTTTGTACGTCATGCATGAATCCAACTTTCGAAGTAATGCAATGATTCTCACTATCGCATTTTAAAGAACCGCATGTCACGCGCTGATAAAGAATGAAAATTGATCTTCTTATCGCGCGCAAGAAAGGATTGATCTCTAACGTTTCGCAAGTAGAAAACTCTAGAGCTAGTTATCAGATAGCACGTATCGATTAGTACAGGCTCGGCAAAATCGTGCGTTTTTTCTACAATAGGAATATTCGCGACGTGTTCCGTTCTAGACGTTTCGATTGTGTGTCTTCGGATTTCATTTTTCCTCGTCTCGCATCTGCCACGTGCACGGTCGCGGATATGAAAGCGCGCAAAGTGAATAAGGCGAAAGCATGGTTGAGATGTTGCGAAAAGTCACAAACCATCGACTCTGACTCCAGCGATCGAGAAACCGAGGAGTACAAAGCACGGAACAAAGTGAAGAAGCAGGTAGAGAACGAGGTAGAAAATAAAGCAACGACCAAAACGGAAAGCGATGTCAAGAATAAGGTAGATAAGACGAAGAGTGAAGACGGAGAGGGAAGCAAAACACAGGGTGATATCGAGAATGAAGTGAAGAACAAAGTGGAAAGGCTGATAGATAGCATGATAGAAAATAAAACGAAGAACAAGACGGAGGATGATGTCGAGAATAAGGTAGAAAACAAAGTGGAGAACCAGATAGATAACAAGATAGAGAGTAAAATGGGGAAAAAGATGGAGGGCGACGTTGAGAATAAAATGGAGAACAAAGTGAAGGACCAGATAGACAAGATAGAGAGTAAACTGGAGACCAAAATAGAGGACGATGTCGAGAATAAGGTGGAAAACGAAGTAAAGGACCAGGTAAACAAAGTAGAGAATAAAGCAGGAAGCAAAACGGAAGTTGATGTCGAAAATGAAGTAGGGAACAAAGTGGAGAATCAGATAGACAAGACAGAGAATAAATTAGAGACCAAAACGGAGGTCGATGTCGAAAATAAGATAGAGAATGAAATGGAAGATCAGGTAGACAAAGTGGAAATTAAAGCGGAGAGCAAAACCTCCAATGATGTCGAAAATAAAGTAGAGGATAAAGTGGAGAACCAGATGGACAAGACAGAGAATAAATTAGAGACCAAAACGGAGATCAATGTCGAAAATAAGGTGGAGAGCGAAGTGGAAGATCAGGTAAACAAAGTGATAAATAAAGCGGAGAGCAAAATGAAGGCTGATGTCGAAAATGAAGTAGGGAACAAAGTGGAGAACCAGATAGACAAGACAGAGAATAAATTAGAAATCAAAACGGAGGTCGATATCGAAAATAAGGTAGAGAATGAAGTGGAAGATCAGGTAGACAAAGTAGAGAATAAAGCGGGAAGCAAAACGGAGGGTGATGTCGAGAATGAAATAAAGAACGAAGTGAAGAGCCAAGTGGAGACAGGCAGCAACTTTGAGAATAATGTTGTGAACCAACAGAAAGAGGAAAATATTCTTTCCATATCACACGCAAGTAAGATATTAGTAAGACATTTTCCTTCAATCGAGAGTCTATAAAGGCCCAGACACAATGCTAGGCAATAGCGATAGGAATAGAGAATAATCACAGGCAATAGATTTCAACCTATCAGAAACCGTGTATCTATGTCCAGTCATTAATACACGTTATTCTCTGTTCCTATCGCTATCGCCTAGCATTGTGTCTGGGCCTTAAGCATGCTGTACTATATGAATATTTAATCACTATAATGTATTCTTATGCTAATCTCAATCTGCTGAAATTTTAATGCTAAATTGTTTATGTCATTGTATGTTATTTTATTCATCGCGCTATAACTAGTATAACCAGTATAACCAGTTGTACATTATTTTTTGTCATCAATTAATTTATGCATATTTTTTAGCAGTGTTAGTCGAGATGCGTGGTTTAGAGAACAGTGCGAGTTTTACTAAAAATCAGGAAAAAAATATTCTTTTCTTAAAATACGAATCTCCTTTTAATTATAAAATCTGGCTTAAAATTGACAATCGATCTTCGTTTGATTCGAATCATTCGATTTCATGATGAACAAAATAAAATATAAAAATCTGGAACACGACATTGCAGCTACATTTGAATACAATATTATTGCAATGTAATGTTCTCGTTCTTTGTGGCAGAGTAATTCGCAAATGGAATGTTAAGGCTAAATTCCTTATTTAAGTCCGAGACAAAAATCCTTACAGAATAAGATCTAGGAATTTTAAGTAAAGTTAATTTACAACAACTAATTTTTACCATTAAACTGATAACAAGTAGAATTTCATTAAAAATAATATTGAAACTACACAATGATATTGTTATGTATGTGTATCCTTGATATTTGAAAGAATTCTGCATTTTTAATCGCACAACTGGAGAAGTATCGAAGTTTCGAGAAATTTCATCAAATATAATTGCAAATCATCCCATTCCCATCTTTTTTTTACAAAACCGTTTCATCGCGATGATAATAAACAAGCTAATCCTTTTCGCGGGTCCATTCAAATTCCTCGCGCCAACCAGCGTGAATTTAGCGAATAAGGGCACACAAAAAAACGTACGCAGTAAGACTTAAACTTAAGCGAATCGACCAATCACAATCGAGACTTAAGAACGCCATCTTAAAACTCAAAATTTATGATTGGTCGATTCGTTTAAGTTTAAATTTTACTGCGTAAGTTTTTTCGTGTGCCATGGCCGTAATTAATAGAACAGCGAGAAGTTGGCGGACTTACCTATCTCGATGATGTGTATGGTCGACGATTTGTCGGCGAGCGCGCGTAACTCCTGCAAAGATTTCTAATTTTTTTTCGGCCCATTTCCGCTTTCCATTTAAACGCGATTCGGACGCGGGCGGCGAGGAGGTTCGGTCGCGATTATCTAGGCGGTTTAACGAGGCCGCGTGATGGTGCGAAAAAAACCGGTCCTGGATGCTCGAGTCTGTCGACTTATGTCCATTTCTACCAATGTAGATTAACTTTAATCTCGGTTTAACTTACTCTTTACCTTTTTCTAGTTTTAAGAATTATTGTCCATTTCTACCAATGGTAGATAAACTTTAATCTCGGTTTAATTTACTCTTTATCTTTTTCTCGTTCTAATGTCCATTTCCACCAACGTAGATTAACTTTAATCTCGGTTTAACTTACTCTTTATCTCTTTCTAATTCTTAGCGCGGTATTCATAGTCCGTTCTTATTTTAAGATCGTCTTAAGATGCTAATACGGCTCTGTGATTGGTTCATAACATCTTAAGGTTGTACTTAAGATGATCTTAAATATAAGATTAGAACTAGAAAAAGATTAAGTGTAAGTTAAACTGAGATTAAAGTTAATCTACGTTGGTGGAAATGGACGCAAGAATTAGAAAAAGATAAAGAGTGAGTTAAACCCCCTGAAATTAAAGTTAACCTGCATTGGTATAAATGGACATTAGAAAAAAATAAGGTAAACCTTCGGAAAACGGGCCTATATGAAATAATGTGTAAAAA
>NJRL01000376.1:171173-186814 GCA_003063815.1 Aphaenogaster rudis
AATTTTATGTAATTTCGATGATTTCGACGTCGATTCGATGTCGATTCGATGAGTCATTTCTCACTGGGTTCTTCTTTTATCTTCAATCTTTCGCTTTAGGTTCTTCTACAGGAGTAATAGCACTAATAAACGTTCAGAAACAGAAATGTCATCTTGTATTTCGTCAACCAGTTGCAATCGCGACTAGTATAGACGCTCATCCAGAAAGGTAGAAAAATTCCAAATAGGGACATAGCAAGATTCTGTTAAAATGAATATGATATAATAATGATAGTAATTTTTCAATGAAAGCAATTATGTGGTTGTGGGCGATGCGCAAGGTACCGTGCATTTATACAATCATGAAAAATGCACTCTGATGATATCCAGGAGCATGCCACCTCTTCCGGACTACAAGTCAATTCTTGAAAAACAGATTACTGATAAAAACATTGTTTATGTCACCTGTCCGCAAAGCCACGAGTCTTTGAAGGCCGTCACAGCTCTAAAATTCTCGCCGAGATGTATATTATACTCTTCAATATGGCTTTTTATTATTGTAAAGGAAGATAAGAGAATCTCTTTTTACGAGAAAAATGCTTATCTTCTTTTAGGCGATATGCTGGTGTGCGGTTTAGAAAACGGAGCAATCTGGGTTCTGCATCATATCACCTTAGATCCTATAGATGAAATACCGTACAAGCATTCTTCAACGGCCGTTAACAAAGTCGCTTTCACGCGATGCGCCGAATACATGGCTTACGCGGTAAAAAAGCTCGATCGTCCTGCATTCCATGATATCCACGAATGACGTTGCACGTTATGATTGACAATGAATTTAATTAATTATTAATATTAAATAAATAAATTAATCAACTCTTAAAATCAGTAAAGACTTTACTTGTAGGATAATGCGTCAACTGTAGTAGTATTCAAGAAAAACGATATCGTCGCTTCGAAAGAGAGTAACGTATGGAACTTGATCGGAAAATATCATTCACACTATTTACCCATCAGAGACATACTTTTCGGCTCAACTACATCTGACTCTGATACACCGCGGTTTTTCTCTTTGGGAGAGGATCGAGAGCTCATCGAATATGATCTCGCGCACAGGTTGTATCGTGAATTACATATTCCATTGCTTTACTCGTGGAAATTGCATCGAAGATGCGATTTAATCGATTCGAATAAAATATTTACATACATACATATTATAATCAACAGTTTTATCGTGAATACAATTAATGTAATGAAATTATAAGTAGGTATATAGAATCATATATATATATATATAGAAATATTGTGTTATTGTATTGAGCAATTTATGAGGTAATAGAGCATGACGTATTTCAGAGTTCGTGATAAAGGAAATATGAAACACGAATTTTTATAAAATTTTATTTTCATTATTCTAAATTTAAATACTAGAGATTCTTGTGTTTTCAAAATTTTTAAGAATTATTTTATGATTGTATTACAAGAGGCTAGTAGACTTACAATTCTGTGTCAAATCGGAGTTAACGTAGCAATTTAAACTTATTGTCAGTTGATTTTCTAAGGAAATGGTAATAATTATAATTTGCAAGTTATATTTTTCATTATAGCGGACCATATCCAGTGCCAGGACTTCAAATCTTGCGTATCGATCAACTCGAACAGAGCGCCGTTCCCCTTTGCCTAGCGTGGTACCCCGAATCCGGCACTGAAAGATTTTTCATGATTTCAAATTCTGAAGTAATAGTTCTATGGTTCATTTATATATCGTATGAGCGATAAACGTAATATCCTAATACATAATTGTATTAGTACAAGTACAAGATCTTCAATGACGTTACCAAGGCGATTCGCGGTACTTATTTAGGGCCAACCTTCGAAGGACCAGTAGAACATTTTCAAGTAATGCAATGAGACTTATAACATATATAACTGCAATTGAAAATGTAAATTATATTATCCCTACAGCACAAAAATTGCAGCAACATTGCAACAACATTGCAGTAACATAAAATATTGCCGAAATGTTGCAGCAATGTTGCTGCAATTTTTGTGCTGTAGGGGTAGAAACATTGAAAACAGATACTCTAGTATAATCAAACTTTAAAAGCCATGAAAATAATAAAAAATTAAACCGTCGTATTATATAAGCAGGCAACTAAACTGTGTGACATATTTTCTCAGAAGTATTCATAAAATATTTTATAACACAGTGTAAAATAATTAAAGAACATATTTTCAGAATTTTACATTTAATTCAAAATTTCTCTTTCTCATTTATCATAGAAATTTCGTTGCTTCGTAATTAATCAACTATTATATTGCATTAAAAAACGCTACGATGTCGATAGATCTTAACGGACAAACTTGTTGACAATAATGGTTACATGGTGTTCGCGACCGACAGAGAAATTGGTCTTCAGTTAATGCCTTTCGACGGTAATCCATATAAAATCGTCAGCATGACAGGCCATCCGCAAAAAGTTAGACACTCTATATCTACATATTTACATTGAATAATTGGCATTGAGTGTCACACAATTCATTTCTATTTACAGATAATAGGTATCTCTGTCAGCAACAATAGAGAAAAACTCTTTACCGCAGGTTACAACGATCCGTGTGTGTTAATGTGGAAAATCAAGCTTAGGTTACTTGTGTTATATAGAGTAGTTCGGATTCTCAATTTTTCATTGCGTTTTGAATTTTGATGTGTCAAAAATAAGAAATTATAAATATATTTTTTTTCCGATACGTATTGTTAAAATAATAAATTTCTCCTTACCTCCTATATGTATATCTGAAAAGTATGATTCTATTTTTGACGATTCTTTATTGACAATCCTATCATTTAATTTAGATGCATTTCTAGCGGAAATGGATTTTACTATAATTAATTAAAATTTACAATTATTTGTTACTTTACAAGCTGAAGAAAAAGTCACTGGTATTACGCAAACTCGTTCTATCAAACATGAATGATACACGAGCGGAAAATTCATTGACCTCGATCTGTATTGTGAAGCTAAATTTCTTGGTTCTGACATCATCGTCTAATACGCAATGACGAATCGCGAGTCTTATAGATACCAATAAGAGATAATTCTTCCAGATCCGTTGATATAATGGCGCGATTAGGCGGTGAAGGACTCTCGCCTTTTTATTGTCTTATTGAAGGTGAGAAAAAAGGATGGCTAGCAAACGAGATGAAGGATCTGTTCTATTATGCACAGATATTACATCAAGGCGAGAATACGACAGCTGCTAGAACCATCTCTGACACCGTGGTCGTCGAGCAGATTCCAAATCTTATGCGAGCTATTGGATATTTTCCGACCAACAAAGAAGTATAATATCTTCGCGTAGTATCACGAAATATACATACAATGTTTCAAAACTCAGGATTTTTATTTTAATACGAATCCTTTGATGAACTTGGAAACATTTTTCGTTATTTCCAAAAACAGATATTGTTTAATTCATTTTTTTCATTTTTGACACTAAACGTCGTTCTTCACTAAACATCTAAATGAAGTTTGTTTTTGTATTGATTGTGTGATTGCCAAGATCATAATAAATCCCAGAAGAGATTTGTTTTGACTTAACGGGCCAATTTTTAATTTAAATTAATATATCGCGAATCGCGACGTTTTTCGACCATGGGTTTTGGTCCTTTCTAAAGAGAGTGAAATTGATTTTAATGTAAAGAATTTGTTGCGAAAAATTTTACCTCAGCCAGGATTTGAACCTGGATACAATACTTCTTTACATGAAGAATGTAAAGAGGTATTGTAGGGAGGTCCAGGTTCAAATCCTGGCTGAGGTAAAATTTTTCGTAACAAATTCTTTACATTAAAATCAATTTCATTCTCTTTAGAAAGGACCAAAATCCATGGTCGAAAAACGTCGCGATTCGCGATATATTAATTTAAATTAAAAATTGGCCAGTTGAGTCGAAACAAATCTCTTCTGTGGTTTAATATTTACTGGCGAAGAATATCCTATCTCTTGTTTATCATAATAAATATTCACCATTTGTTTTGAAACATTGCGTGTATCGTGTCACGACGGAAAACTTTCTAAGACAAATCTACTTTTAAGATAGAGAATATTATGGCAGAAGTATGCTACAAACATTACGTCGAAACTGAAAAACTTGTCGAAGAGATCACTTTTGAAGAATTCGTGCGACTTTATGTGAATCATCGACCCGCGTTCGGACTTTGCGTGCAACAGATAAAGGAAGCTTTTCGTACATTCGTTGAAGAGAATTCCGCCAGTATGGAAAATCCTACTTTAACGCGAGAGCAGTTTATAGATATTTTATTCGGTGGAGCAATATTGAAAACTTTAATGAAAGACGATAAGCCCGTCGGTGAGTCCATTAATTTATTTCAAAAGTATAATCTTAAATCATTACCCACACAGCACAAAACTCAACAGAAACGTTTCAAAGTTTCAGAAATGTTTCAGAAATGTTTTAGAAACGTTTCTGAAACTTTGAAACGTTTCTGTTGAGTTTTGTGTTGTGTGGGTACTAACTCCATTTTGATGTAAACTAATAGTCTATCAAATGTAATCTGAGATTTAATTTAAAAAATTTATCTGAGATTTATTTTTATTTAATACTCTATTTGCCCTGTGCTTCTATTTAGAATATATTAATAAATGCGGCAAATTGTTTTTGAGTAGAAAATATAAAATATAAGAAAATATAAAGAGACTTCATCGAAGTTTGGATAAACAGTGTAGAATTAAGAAAATTGAAACTGGCCTTGCATCACTTTCAAAATAAATGTCTTACTTGTGGTATTCAATATCTTCCTCTTTTTAATTATTTACATTGTTATTTTCGCAGGTGAACCATTGACTTTGCAAGAAGCATATACATATCTCAAGACACTCATGTCTCCCAACGAAGAAATAGTCGGGGCGCAACCAAGTCTGTCGCAAAGATCTGTATCTTTCAATTTCCGTTTTCTCCCGTCGGTAACTATCTTCCTCACGTGCAATATGTTTAAAATCACTACGCAAGTGGGCAATAAATAAGATAGACTCGTCATAGGCTTCTCGAGAGTAATGTATTATTACGTTATGATACAGAGAATATCTTACAAAGATTTCGCCATGGACATCATGGGTATCGAATTGCTGGAGGAAACTATGGCTGACAATTGAGGAAATCAGCACGACGGTTACTTGCAGTATTCTAAGAGATTGTTTTACAGCTATGTACCGCTGTGACGAGGTCTGTTAAATGTAACGATCGATAAACCAAAGACAAAAACCGCGCGCGCGACTGTTTCGTTCTATTAAAATTTAAATTAAAAATTAAAATTAAGAGAGGCGTCAGACGAGAACGCCGGCAGAATCGTCGTCAGCGTTTATTCGTCGTTCGTTCTTTCTATTCGCGTAAAAAGGTATAAACTATACGGCACACGAAATTCGAGGAAATTATATAAAAGAATTATGATGTAGATTCGATTCCTCGTACTTGTTGCTGTAATACTGTTCAGCAAAATTCTCAATGACCATTTCACAATCGTCATTTCTAATATTACAGTACTTTGCGATTGCCGCGCGTCGTTATTTTATTAATCGACAGTTCACGGCCAAAGAACGTCGTCTGTCCGCCTATTCGCCAATATTTGTAAACCTGATGTGTTACGATAAAATTAATACAACCACAGACAAACCATTGACCGGCTTTTTCTGCGTGGCATGAAAGAACTGTCGGCGGAAGGGATCTCGACTGCTGAAAGAATAAAATTTTATTCCAAGACAATACCTATACGATAGACTAGAAGCAAGGAAAGATTCGCCTTCCGAGAGGTACATCGCTTTGAGGAAGCGCTACACAACGATATTCGTACACCACCGTCATTAAAGAGACCAATTATGCTTAGCGGATGTATCGATTTAAAAATTTAGAGTAGTCCGGTGTTGATTAAAAAAAGAAAGAAAAAAGAGAAAACAATCGTTTTCGTATCCGCGGTTCTACGAAAATTAAATTCGACAGTTATACATTTAGCAGCGTTGTCTTGCCGGACCAACGGAGAGGTATCGAGAGTTCGAGCGCCGATCGCAACGAGAACAGCTAAGATCGGAGCACAGACACCACCAGAAGTGCCAATGCTGATCGCAATCAGGCGCATCAGGCGAAGATCCTAAGATTTGTGAAACGCCACATCGCTAGGCTCGCGTACGATTTCGCACCGTTATCTATACTATCACCAACAAGGTACTATTAAACATCAACTTACGGAAATTTGCGAGTCTGCCGATTCTTGTTAGCTTATAATACAGTATTAATTGTTATCTAGATATTTCATAGACACGCGACACAAAAATATTATAATTTTTATTTAAAACTTTAGTTCCGTTATATTATCCACCCGGTAAAAAATTTTTCATATAAAAAAATATATAAATATATAAAATTATTATATATAAAATTAATTTTATATATATATATAACATTTATATATATATATATATATATATATATATATATATATATATTTATTATATATAAAATATATAAATATATAAAATGTCTATATATATATATATAAAAAACATGTTTTTTTTCTCTTATATAATCTGTGTGTATCTGTATATATAAAATAATAAAAATAATTGAAAAATAATCAGAAAAATAATTTGTGCATTGTTTTTTGTTACAATAACATTGCAATTAGATACAATATTCTATAATCATATATATAACTTTATTCTATATATGTATAATCGCATATGTAGCTTTTCTATACGATTATTACATTTATATATGATTATATATAGGCAATTTTTTTCTCATTTCTTCAAACTTCACTTTTTATAAAAAAAACAATGCGAAAATTATCCTTCTAAATTCTTCTTCTTATCCTTCTTATATATACGAACAGAGATTATAAGAGAAAGAAAACATATATGGACATATTTTATAATTATATATATGTTTATATATGTTCTTATATGAAAAATTTTTTACCGGGCACGTAAATGATAGCTGGAAAAAGTACAGTTTCGCAGCAATATATATTGTTATTGATATTTATTGTTGCTGTAAATATGTATACTTATTTATGAAACATCTATATAATAATAAATCGTGCAATACTGTGTTATAAGTTAATTTAGATATTTATATCAGATATGGTTGAAACAATCTTGTTGAATGATATAATACCTTGCCGGTGATATTATCTACCTACCTACTTATTCATCTACCTACCAACGCTATGTACTTACACATAACGCCGTCGTTAAAAGAAGTACAAAGAAATGTACACAAAAAACCTCATTTCATCCTTATAATTCTAAGACGTATTTACATAGTTATGTACAAACACTCTGTATATCGGCTTAAGAAAAATATCAACGTGGAACAGTGTAGCAACTTTTATTTCTTTTCGTACGCTCGTGAAAAAGAAAAGGAGGAAAATTCTAGCATTACGCCTAAAAAGCAACGATCCGATCGCTCGAATTTGGTAATAACATGCCATCGCCGTTGTCGTCCCACGCGGCAACTATCAATCGCAGTACTCGTCGTTCTGCACGATACCGTGCTTCTTCCTGCAGTCCGGGCAGTACCACTTGCCCTTGGGCGGCACCATTATACCAACGCATTCGAAATGGAACCACTCGATGCGGCAGTCCTCACCGTCGCAAGCTATCATCTCCGACACCTCGTCATACGGACATCGACAGTAACAGTAGATTTTACCAGGTCGCTCCGCGGTTGATGCGCCAACGACCGGCATCGTCGGGTTAACTGGCTTCGGCTGGACTGTGACATTCTCCACCTCGGATTCGCTGCTGTCGCTGCTGCTTTCTGCGGGACCCTCGGACTCAGTGGCAGACGCCGGCGCGGTAATCGGCAATGCCTCCTCAGGTGGAGCCGCTTGCTGTTGGCTCGCTGCCTGCTCCACTTGAGCGGGCCTGTTACCATACGTCTGTATGGTCTTCCCACCTAAGGACAATCTCGACACCAGCGGCTTCGGATTCGGCGGTGTCATCGGCGGCGGCGGCGGCGGCGGCGGCGGCAACGGCGCGAAAGCCGGAATGGTCGTGGTGGTAGTGGCTGTGGGGATGGTTGTCTCGATTTTCCGCCATCGACTGAACAATTGCTTTTCCTGTGGCTCTTCGTCGCTCGAGTCACCGTAAAAGCGTTTCGGCACGCGTTTCCTCTTCGAAACTCTCTTATTCTCCGTCTCCACACCGCCGCCACTACCGACATCAGCGGCTGATGACGCTTGCTGCTGCACCTCTATCGCGACGTTCGTAGCATTGCTAAGGTGAAAGTCATTACACGTTACAGCCGGCAGGAAGTTCGGCGTCGAGGACCTGCTGCTGGGATGCAACGTCAGCTGCGACGACGCAGCGAATCCTGGATTCTTTTGGTAAAGCGCCTTGGGAATGTTTAGTTTGATCGATTCCACGGTAGCCGTTGTAATCGCGTTACGCTTACCGCTCCTCTCGCCCTTCCGTCGTTTCTTCGTCTTTGTTTTCTTCTTTTGTTGCTGCTGCTGCTGTGGTTGCTGATTCTCAATGGTCATTGCGATCGGATCTGTCAGTGTCGTTTCCGTGACCAGAACGCCGTTGTTCAGCGGTATCGATGGTTGTTCTATCGCCGGCATCAACATCGAGGTCGGCGTCGAGGTTGGCGTCGAGGTCGGCGTCGATGCCGGTGCCACACTAGCCAACAGCAGCAATTGATTACGTTTCTCCGCAAGTAACTTGTTAGCGAGTAGCTGCGGGTACTCGTCGTAAAAGTCCTCGTCCGTCTCGGTTTCCTCAGTCTCTAAGTCGGATTCCCGCAAGAGCAGCTTCACCGGAGGCTCGCTCGTTACCCCCTCGGGGACCATAGGACCGTTCTCTATCGCGATCTCCGGATTGTTCTCCGGCTCGACGGATTGTGATTTGTTTTCCCGCGCGGCTTCTCTCTCTTTCTTATTCCGGTCCTTACGGCTGCTGGATTGCTTCCTCGGCGAACTCCCGGATGCGGAACTGTCGGAATCGGAACTGCTGCTAGAACTGGAGGAGCTGCCAGATGAAGAGCTGCTGCAGCTGCAGTTGGTGCCACACGAGCAACTGCTCGAGTCGGTGTCGCTCGAAGAGTCGCTCGTGGACGACGTGCTGCCACTTCGCTTCTTCTTCTTAGGAGTCTTTGCCTTCCGTTTATTCGCGTCGCTGTCGCATCCAGCGCGACTCGGAGTACCAGGTGACGGACTTCTTCCAGATTTAATTTCGTGCGCCTTTGCGTCATCGTCCTGGGAAGTTGCTTGATCTTCAGTCTTCTCTTTATCGGAGGAATATACCACGCAATAATCGTGATCAGAAAGGACAATACTCCTCAAGTACGCGGCGTCGGTCTCAGGTACACTCTCTTTCAACGCGACATTCTTGGCGGATTCCTCTACGTCTAGACTGGCAGCATACGTCTTAAAGTTGTCCCAAATGCCATCCATAATGCGCGCTTCTTGCTTTTTCTCCTCCTCGTTCCGCTCCACTTCGACTATATCGTTGTTCAATGCAGCAACGTCATCGTCATCGGCAGCGATTGTTTCGACGATTTCATTCTTCTTCGCGGCGTCCTCGTCGATATTCTCCTTCTCCGGCGCTTTTTCCGTGGAAATAAGCTTCTCCTCCTCGCTATCCGTGTCGCTCTCAGACGACAGATTAAGCGGCGGCAGATCGTAAACGTCGACCACTTTTTTCACAGCCTCTTTGACATTCTTTGACGTGGTCTCGACTCCCGTCGTCGGATCCCCGTCAATCGTCGGCACAGACATGTCCCCGTCCAATTTCTCGTCCTTGTCCGTCAGTGGGGTGTCAACTACATCCGTCACGTTCACATGAACCTCCTCCGGTTCAGGTTCCCTATGAGCTGCTTGATGCTTGGCTAGGAGCTTCCGCGATATGAAATGCTGCTCGCACTCGTCGCAGCCGTACGGTAAATCGCCAGAGTGCAGCCTCTTGTGCACCTTCAGCGCTACCGCGCGTCCAAAACTCGAGCCGCATTCCTCGCAGACAAACGCCGTGGGCGGTATGCAGAAGTGATATATGTGCGGCCATTTTTTCTGCAGGCATTTCCGACACAAAACGCTCTCTGTGCCGTGCTTCCAAAACAGATGTTTCGTAATATCTGGTTTGTTACGATACGCGATGCCGCACCTGTAACACAAATGATGTAGTTTGTGCTTCCATACGTGATTCGAGAGACGCTGTTGATTGCCTGTAGACTCCAGGCAAACGTCACAGGCATGGTGGCGTTTGCGCACGTGAACCATCAGTCGGAACGCCGACGGGAGACTCGCCACCGAGCAAAGGCAACATCGATATCGCAAATTCACATTCGGCGAGTAAACACCGGGACACAAATGGCATACCAACTCGCTATAACTATAGAATGTCGACTTGCACATTATGCAGATCAATATGGTCTTCTGATGCATCTTCCGATTATGCAAGTATAACTCCTTGTGAACTGTTGAATGAAATCTGCAATGAAAACACTCGTATATCAACACGTTCGGCACGTTGTACGTGCCGTCCGTGTTGTTATATGTATCCAGATTGAAGTAACGGGATTCGAGCTCGTCGAGGGACCTCTTCACCCGTGCAGTGAACTGTTCCGCGTGTATAATTATCGCAGGATGCTGTGGCTGAAACTTATGCTCCGCTAACATGTGCAGGCCCAGTTGCCTGCCGTTGACGGCGATGTACCGCGCGTGATTGCAGTACACGCAGATGGGACTGGCTGCCTCTATGCAACGTTTCAGCAACTCCTCCAGCTCCATGCTGTCCAGAGTGCCCTCGACGTTCAGATCAATACATGGGACATCCTCGCCGGCTAATACGATACCGTTATCAATCGTATGACTCCTCGTTTGTTCGTTGGCAACACCTTCGATTGCGTAACTATCAGATGTCTCGCTAGCGTTACCGATCGGCATCGTTTCCGTGACAGAAAATAATCCGTCAGTATATGTCCCAGTTCTAGTTTCGTCAATTTCCTCCTGGTTCCTTTGGCTCTCGTCTCCCGCGTCGTCATGCCTGTCCTCAGCCTCGTCGGCTTCTTCGCCCTCCTCACCGTCCTCCGCTTCCTCGTCTTCTTCCGGATTGCTGTCTACTACCGCTAGTTTATCGCTGTCGGAATCACTATCGTCCAGCTCGTTCGCCTGATCATTGTCGACGATATCCCTCTCCATTTCCGAACCGTTCGGCATTCTCTCCTTCGACGTCGATCCTTCGGCGTTGTTGTTCTCCTCGGATTCCCTACTCGTGACGGTGGTCGTCGCGACGCTGAACTGTGAGTTTCTATTACAAATCTTGATAACCAAACTCCTATCGGAAGAAGCAACGGCGTTAAACGAGACCGAGGCTTGAGATTCAGTGGCGTTCGTCGCGACAGGTTTCTCCACCTTCTTCTTGACGACATCCTCGAAACTTTCTCTCTCCTTGGATTGTGAATCCGATATGTGCGATTCGTGTTGTGGACTAAATAATGATCGGTTAACAGGACTGCAACTTCGCGCATCCTGTGGACTGTCGTATTTGGTTTCAGTCTCGGAAGTAGCGTTCGCTTTTGTATCCGTTGTTGCGATCTCCTCGGCATCCCACTGTACTGGACTAGGTGCTTTCGAACTGGCCGAATGTGACGGATCAACATCACTTTTGTCGCACGTTTCCTCGTCTTCAGTGTTCATCTTTTCAACCGCGTGTGACGCACATACGTTTGAGGTATATGTTGCATCTTCTCTCTCGTTCTTATCTTCCTCACCTGTATAGCGTGATACCTCCATGATGGTTTCAGTTACACTATCATAAGGTTCACTGAAATCAAGCTGGCAATTTTGAACCGGCGACTTTCCCCCCGACTCTCTGTCACGATTGTTGTACACGTCTTTATTCATCGCTTGCTCGTCATTCTCGTCATTCTCGTCGGATGAATTGCCGCCCGTGTACCTGGACACTTCCATTATCGTTTCGGTGACTGTGTCCCTGGGTAAGCTATTTAAGCTATTTGAAATTTCTCTTTGGACATCGAGATCGCAATCGAATTGATTCTCATTACACTGGACTTTTTCACTGAGCTTCCTCGCCAGTACGCTCGATTTTTGTTGGTGAGAATTTTGCATATCGTCTCTTCCGCGTTTTCTCCTGTTATATTTTATCGCTTTTCTTGGTAGTCCTTTACCCCCGAGATTTGTAGCTGTCTCGGACGGGGGAATATTCGCCGGCGATGCATTGTCCGCATACGTCGCATCGGCGACTGTCGGTGGTGTCGATGCGCTACACAATTCTTTATCTGTATCTAACGACAGCGCAAAATTACAGGTACTCGCATGTGTGTCGGTTTGTCTGCATATGGTGCACACTGACGCGACGGGAACTGTTGCATCTTGTTCTAACACCGGGGAGCAAAAGTGATTGAAGAAATCGTCAGTCTCCGAGAATACCTTCTCGCAGCTGCAACAGATCAGGTAGCACGAACCTTTGAAGGCGTTGTAAAAATCCTCTACCGAGGAGAACGCCATCTCCGGAACGCTGTGCTTCTTCATCAGATGGTACGACAGCCTCTCCGCCTGACCGAACATGCCTAGGCAGAAGAGGCATATGTGACGCTTATGTATGTCCCTCATGTGCAAGAACAAGTTCCAATTTTCGAAATACGTGCCACACGCCGAGCACAGGTAAACCTTTCTCGTAATCTTAAAGTTACTGGGGTGCGGCACCGAGGCACTCGACTCGGAGGTACTGGGCATCGGCGTCATACTAGGATTACAAGCACACGAGTTCTGTTTCAAGTTGGGACCGCAACTAGACCACGCGTGACACTTGGAGCACTTGTATCTTGTGGATGGCCGAAGACCCAGGTATTGAGCGTATTCCGTTATCTTACGCTTCCGCTTCCTCTCCACCCTCTTGTCCTTGTTGGTCCTTGCATTGGGATGCGTCGGTTGCCGCGATTCTGGCGTGCTGTTCTTTGGCGCAGCGGTAGGAACTTCCCGAGCCTCGGCCAAAATGCGTTTCTTGAAACCCTTGAATATGAAATTTGACCCCGCGACGGTATTTCTACCTGGCGAATCGTTCGCTATGATCGAGTTGTAGCGTATCAACTGTTTCTGCTCTTCGATTACATCAGTGTATACATCGTCGATGGAATGTTTCAATGCGTTGCCCAATGTGGAATCTTTGAGTCGTTGATCCTCCAAGATGTTCCACATATCTATAACTTTACTTTCTCCATCCTCATCTTCCATAATAGTGCAAACTGTTACAGCGATCTACCTGAAACACATAATTATATATTGCATCTATATGTACATCACATATATCTAAATTTAAGATACATATCATTCAAATAATTCATACGTAAACATAAATTACTCGAGTAGCACATTCATTAAAAAACGATAATAATTATGGTTGATGCTAAACGTGCAACGACCACGTCTATTTACTATTGAAAAAAAAAAACGTTAATCCCGGGCGACGAAAAGTTAAACTCGAAATTATCTGCGATCGGAGGCTGCTTGAACACAGACGACGTTTTAACGCAACAGAAACACATCATTAACACGATCTCGCGCTCGTGATTTCTCAGACGGACATTGGAAACGAGAATCGCCGTATTGCGATTCGATTACGTCGCACTACGCGCGTGGACGACTGGCCGCGTAGACGACGATCACTCGTCACGATTCTATTCTCGGATGATTTCACACTTTTGCTATCGTAAGGGAGAGAAAAAAAATGAAAACTCGCATTCGGTTTCACAGTCACATGTCACGTCCGGAGAGACACGAACACCTCGCTGCGACTTTGGGCCCGCGATCCGCCACTTTCCGAAGAAACTGCGAAGAAGCGGCGTCCGAGGTAGGCACGCCGATGCCGGAACGAGATCGGCGGATCGTGACTCTCTCTCGATCAACTCTCTCTCCCTCTCTCACACCCTCCGCCCGCGCGAGTCCCGCTTCGCAACGATCCCCGGCGGAAGACGGGTGACGCGTGGACAAAGACGACGGAAACGTGCACCGAGCGCGCGAGGATGACTCGCGGGGAGACCGAGAGAGAGAAAGAGCAGGGCGCGCGCGAGTTCCCGCGATCGCGGTCGCGGCGGTGGACGGAGGCGAGCACACGTCGAACTTACTTTCGCAGAGCGCGGAACAGGCGTCGAGTGTAGTCCGTGCGACGGTGCGATCGGCCGCGTGGCGTGCGGCACGTAGTGCGAAGCGTTTCAGCGGCACCGAGCGACTGGTAGTGGTACGCGACGAAAAGGTTAGTAAAATGGCGTCATATCAATGAGCGCTGCACCATCCGTGCTTCCAACACGTCCCCAGTGATGCCACCCTTTGTCATAGCGACCGTGCCGCGGCTCGCCCTGAGAGAGCCGCCGCCGCCGCGCGAGGTTAAGCCCGGAGTCCAATGGGCGGTGCTGATCCCAGGGTCACGAGGTTGCTGTCGATGTCGATGATAGGAAACGACGACGTCGCCGCGGATTTAGCTTTGACACCGACGAGCAGCGACGACGGTAGGACAGGTGCGGGCGCGAGCGCGTGAACGAATGCGAGTGCCGCTCGCTCCGGTGCTCAGGGCCGTCGAACGGCGACACGACGGCATCTCCCGCGGACGCACACGCGTACGTCCAGCGTGGTGCCCGCGATACCCCCCATCCCCACTCCAACGACGACACTCGACGGCGACCGGTAAATGACCGGCGAGCGGACGAGCGAACCGGCGACTCGAAACCGCCGAGCGTGAACTCTTGATACCTCTCGGCACGTTCCCGCCGCGCAAACAGCCCTGTTTACGAACGTGCCAATAAACGCGCCTCTAGTCTTGTCCAGACAGATTTTGTACGATCGTGTAAAATGTACGCACAAAAAAACAAGTGATTGACCAATCACGCGTTTAATGCAGAGCTGCGTCGCTGCGTTCCTCCAACCCGATTGGTTCGTTTCCGTGCGCGTATAATTTATCCAGCTACGCTTATAAATTAAAGCCAGCGGCACACGGAGCGTTTTTTCCTGCTGGATTGCTTGCGATCTAGTAAATTACTATGGGTGCTTTCCAGCAAGCGACACAAGTCGACACAAACGTCGTTCTATCTTTCTTGACATTCACTCCCTGGGTACCTATTCTTGAAATCGTTCGTTTATAAACGAATTCGTTTATAAACGAACGATTTCAAGAATAGGTACCCTGTAATGTTTTAAACGTTTGGGAAATAATGATTTCATCTGAAAATCAAGTTACAGCAAAAAGTGCGCCAATTTGAAACATATGTGTACATATAATGCATCATTTGGATTTTAATGATAAATAAATATATCTATTAAACAATTAAAGCAGAAAATCATATTATTTAAAATGTGATACAAAACATGTTTTAGTGGGGTGCAGGGGGAGGGGCTCCGCCCCTCATGTTTTGTATCTTATTTTAAATAATATGATTTTCTGCTTTAATTGTTTAATAGATATATTTATTTATCATTAAAATCTAAATGATGCATTATATGTACACATGCAGACTTTAGTGCAGACATTAAAACAAAATATTGAATTTTAATTAATTTTTATTAGAATAGAGTTGCTTTCCAAATAATAAAAATTATACCGACACTTTATCCAAATGATTCTGGAGCGATTGGATT